>JNDT01001807.1:0-75044 GCA_000697055.1 Saksenaea vasiformis B4078 | reverse complement strand
TCCCGATAGACTCTCCAAAGTAGGGAATCCGATTTTTGCCATGTCAAACAGTTCAAAATACGCTTTGCGTACTTCTTCATTGGTTGAACGATACTTCAACGTCGTGCCTGTCTGTTTCAGAAGATGCGCAAATTTTGGCCTATCTACCAGGATGTGTCGTACTTGAAAACTGAGGACTGGAAGGAGTGAAAAACGCCTACATCCTTTGGGATCAGTGTACTTCTGTGGTTTGAAAGAATCGCTTTTTATCGTGGCTACGGTCTCTTCCACAAACTCCTTGAGAAGGATCACTTACTTTTTCTGGAAGTTTTCGGAGCTTCCTTGGAAGCTTAAGTCCTGTCTGCTTACGGATGGCTTGTCTTACAGCGAACTCAAGACTCCGGATGGATTTATTGGACAAAGACTCTGTATGCACTATCTGTGACAAAGCCTAAATTTTGACCAAACTTGGTAGAGAAAACCTCCCTGACTTTGCGATGGACGTATGCAGTGGATACGTATTTCTGGGGCTTCTCTTCGGTAATGAATACTTTCGCTTCCATCCGCTCGAGGATGTGAAACATCCAAGGCATGTAGATATGGGGTTCGGCGTTCAATTTTTTATCGTCAATTGCAACGTCGCCAAGCTGTGAAGTTATAGATTTTTGAATGGTTTCAGCTTTACTTCGTAAGCCAGGCTCATCTGGAAGTGCTTTTGGCCAGCGGGATTCGATGCCTGCTACCTTGTCGTAGATGTGATTTGCTAGTGCTTTCCGTTCTGATACCTTTAGTGACTTAACGTACCGCTCGTCTTCTTCGTCTGACAGGACAATTAATAGATATTGGATTGTTTTTTCGCGGAAATTTGATGTAATATGATTTCGAACGTTTTCCTCGTATTGTCTTGCTTCAGTCGAAATTAACGCCATGAGGCCTTCGCTGTGGAACTCTTCGGGGGTGTACGAAGATATGGATTCTTTGAACATGTTGTAAACGGAGTTCATCAGCGGAGGAGCATGCGATCCCTGCCCAGCGACAAGCGCAAACGCGGAGTAGCACAGATCGTGCGTGATTGGAAGCAAGGATTGTTGATTTTGCAAAAGGTGTAAGAAAAAGAAATTTGCGAAGAGCGATCCGATGTACACGATGTCTCGCGCAACTTTAACAGTCTCTTGTACAGCATTGACGAAATCAGGATTTCTGCAAGTGTTATGTAAGGAGGATTTGATAACAGATGTCCGTTTGAACCGTGCCGCGGCTTTCCTTTTCGGTTTATGTTCCTTGCATAACTTGCTTGAAGACCTTTGATGAGATGTCTCTCCGCAGGACGGACACCGGATGTCTTCGCCAGCCGCAATTTTTTCTTGGTTTTTTTGTTCTTGCATATCTTGCCGTGCCTTGAATTTTTCCGTCCTCTTCTCATAAGCTTTTTCAGCCTTGACCAGAGCCTTTGATTTTCTTTTACTCCCTGTTGAGGGGCCAGGAATGCAACCTATATCTTCATCGGATTTGCTTGACAGATCTATTTACTTGTAAGAACTGGCAAAGAAGTTAAGTCATGAAAGGAAACCATACCGTGTTCAACATCGTTTTCCGTATGTGTCTCAGTTGAAACTTGAGGGTTTGTATCGGTGCTTTGGTTAAAGAAGGAGGTTATCAATGTCTTGTTTTGCGGTAGAGGCTCAGTCTTTATTCTGCGTTTCTTACGCATGGCTGCAACAGAAAACAGTAAAAAGAGGTAAGAGGAGAAAGACGAAGAAAGAAGGAAAAGGAGTGTATCTTTTGTGACGTTTTAGTTGGTTTCATTAAATCGAGTGCACTTGACTTTTTTCATGATGAACATTTCTCTCATCAGCACCCATTTCATCAGCTCGGTATCTTGTCATATATCTTGTCTTTATTCTTCATGTCAATCAATACTTCCAAGAGAAGTTTACTTTATATCGTAAAACGTGATCTTGGTTAAGCAGCACTAAACATAATCTATAAATGAAGGAATGAAAGCCTTGTTGCCAATGCTTGAGCACTAAGAGATGTGACTTAAAATGATATGTGATAGGAAAAAATGTATATCTCAGAATGGTACATCCCCAAGGAATCGCATTGTCTTGAAAGAAGCTATACTACAGAAAGGTATATGGCAAGATGATATATAGAAATCACGTTTTGCGTATAGTTACATTATAAAGTGGAGAAATTGCAAGAAGCGTCTCAAGGAAAGCATCGCAAGAGTGGATTTAGTAAGAAGCTCGGCAAGACTAAACATCGCAAGGAGTACTTACAGAAAAGAGTATTGCAAAGGTGGCTACCGCGAGAAATCCGGTTATAAAATCATTGCTAGATGAAGACATTCCAAGACGAATCATTTTAAGAGACAATAACGCTCTCAGTGTGAGATGTGGAGCAATCGCATGTCGTTGATCAAGCTCATTCTCTGCACCATAGACAAATATTTGCGCAAAGGAAGGAATAGCAGCGCTATTAGCTTGAAAGATACCACAAATACTATAGTATATTATGCTATGAATCCGAAATGTGCACGAACCATGTTGGGTTATTAGCGGCAGTCTGATCTATGTTTGCACCCATTGGAAGTAAAACTTAAAGCACTGTTATATGCACGAATTTTCATGCGGAACTCTTTCCCGCGTACAGAGTCATCTCGCAACAGCTCAGAAATAACAGCTGGGGTAGGACTCAATGATGGCAGCACAAACTCTCCTTGACGACAGCACATGTTGAATCTCGGAGCTGTGCGTCCACCTGCAACTCTCTCTTCTGCCCACATTTAGCATGGCAATGGATGCACTGTGCATCCATGCGTCCAACTGTATGTTTTTCAGGCACAAACACGTCACTTTGACGCGCAATATTATGGTGGGCAGTCGATTGCACTGAGGGAATGACGGAAGTCATAGAGGTGACAGGAGCAGGGGTGATCGGTGTAAGCTGCGAGATGTGGCGGACTGGGATAGGCGGAAGGGGTGTAGGAATAACCACTCATGGGGCAGGAGCAATCAATCGTCGAGAAGGTTCGCTAGTGATTGGTCTGCTTGCCAAACGTGCTGGATTCAAAGGACAATCACGGTGGTTACGACGAAGATGTCCAGGTTGATTGCAACTGCGGCAAACATGTTCGACATGAGAGGTAGATGTAGATGTAGACATAGTGATCTGCTTGAAGGGAAAACAAAAGCGAACCTAACAATGTTTAAGCTGCACTTGAAAGAAACAGTAGCCAATCAAAGAGAGCAATAGCTGTTTTTTGGGCCAATCATGACTCAAATTTCAGTCGAGACTTTTAATTGTATAAATGCAACCTCAATCTCAGCAAATTTTCTGTTTACTCCGAGGGAGTAACTGTACCGCGATTGTTTTATTTTAGAAGGGGGAGGGTGTCATTCGCAAATATGGTTTGACAACTCGAACACCCTTTGGGAACATCTTTTTGGCTTCCTCGGTCGATACACTGGGGTGGACAATCACATCGTCACCTTTGTTCCAGTTGCCGGGTGTGGTAATCTTGTACTTGTCACCCAGTTGAAGTGAGTCAACTACACGCAAGATCTCATCAAAGTTGCGCCCAGTGGATGCCGGATAAGCAATGATGAGACGAATAGTCTTTTTCGGGTCAATGATGAAGACAGAACGAATTGTCAGAGCCATTCCCTTTTCGTCGACATTGGTTGCATCCTAAAGTAGTAGCAGCAGTAGTAATAATTTTACATACGCACTCGTTAGCAGCCGACTTTATGCTATTTTTATTTTTATTTTTATTTTTTTACCTGATAGTCTAACATATCATAGAGGGCTGAGATCTTACGGTCTGCATCGGCAATGATAGGAAACTGAAGATCCACGTTGCTCACCTCATTGATATCGGCAATCCATTTGTGATGTTCTTCAAGTCCATTTGCAGACAGACCAATAACTTTCACATTGCGCGCATCAAATTCATGTTGAAGAGCGGCTACAAGACCGAGCTCGGTGGTACAGACAGGGGCTACCCAAGTCAGCTGTCAACATAATCAAAGAACAATAGGAAGAGGAACGTACTAAAGTCGGCCGGGTGAGAGAACAGGATAGTCCAGCTGTCACCAATGAATTCGTGAAACTGGATTTCACCTTTGGTTGTCTGCGCCCTGAAGTCTAGACAAACAGATAAGTGTGAGAGGGAGAACTGCGCGCCCATGTTTGTCTTTCTTTACCTGGAGCAATCGAACCTAGTCTGAGCGTCATTCTAGAGCCGGAACCAAAAAAAAAAAAAGGGAAGCGTGTTGACACCAGCTAAAATATAGCTATCTTAAGCTTACCCTGGTAGTTAAAAGAAAGAAGATACAGACGATTTCTATTGTGCGTGTCCGCTTTTCTGATTCTGCATGTATCCAAGCCACTGTAAAATGAGAGGCGCGGTCGAAGAATTACGGAGCATGTTATCATGTTGATCAGTCGACTGCGTGCCTGGAAGGCATCGACGACGAATCATCTATGCCTTGATCTCCGCGCCATCACCGAGTACCGAGCTCGTCATTTTGTACCATCAACGAACATTCCATGGTCGCAGCTTCGTCAACGTTGTGCAGAACTACCCCCAAAGCGGTTGCCGTTTGCCGTCGTTGAACCATTGGATGCGCGAGGGTGCGCGTCATGGCTGATTGAACAAGGATGGCAATGTCCTTGGGTATTTTGGGAAGGGGACTGTAGCACTGCATTTTGGACAGAAGCTTGCGAGCAGGGCTGGGCGGAACAGGACAGAATTTCGGAAAAGTGGCTTTTGTTCAGCCCTTGTCCCTTTCTTGCGGCCAGTATCGAGCGGATTGAAAAGGATTTCACGAAGGACACGTTACGATGTCTGGACATTGGCTGCGGATCTGGTCGAGACACAGCCTGGCTGTTGTCGCGAGACAAGGCTTGGCAGATCACAGCGGTGGATTCGCTCCGAGGCGCGGTTGAAAGAACGGAGACATTGGCGGCTCATCTTGGTGCCCGTGATCGGCTCACGGTTGCACGAGCCAAGATTATGGCCAATGGAGCATGGAAAGCTATTGGAGAGGAAGAAGTAACACGATCGTATGATCGGATGGATTCATTAGAGCAGAAGCGGCAACTGTTTTCACCTGGTGTGCCCACGACTACGTTTTTCGGGGCTGAGCAATTCGATCTTGTACTCACCATCCGGTTTCTTGTACGCTCACTCTTACCTCAATTACCGCAATTGCTCAATGTAGGTGGTTACTTGGTTATCTCACATTTTGTCGAGGACGGTGTGCATACATACGATCAACCACGGAAAGACCATCGTCTAGTACTTGGAGAACTCCGGAAACTATACGAATCGATGGGAAACATGGAAGTGCTTGTCGATATCATTGAAGAGATCGAGGACGGTCGACCAGTCAATTCGGTTGTGGTTAAACGAATTGCTTAAAAGAAATGCAATAGACACGGGCTAACCGTACCGGGATTGCCGAGATCCCAACAACAAGTCAATCTGTGTGTCACGCAATTTGAGCCTGCAACGGACAACGATTCGATTCGAACCCACATGTTTCCTAAATTAATTACGCATTTGGAATCAACGTTTGCGTCAACTATATGTCACCTTACGTCCAAGTTGAATAAATTTAGCGCCGGAAATTGATGCATCTTTGCGGCGAGAAGTGATTTACTTTGCGTCAATCCTACTTCGTTTTTGCATTGAGGTACTTCGGTGATCATTTTCCGATATCCCGTCGGAAAGCAGTAAAAATGTTTCACGATAAGGAAATGTCTCCTTGAAAACAAAAACCTTTTTTTTTTTTTTGCATTGTGGGTACTTCAGTGATGGATTCCCAGGATCACCACCAGAAGCAGTAAAGATGTCTCACGATAAGGACAGGTTTCCACCCAAAATGATCCGTATTTAAAGGAACGCGTGGTTCTTTTTTCTTTTCTTTGGCTCTGTTTTCTCTATTACATCCCCGGTACGTACTGGGATTTATTATACATACGGGATTCCTCATGTCTTTTTGTCTATTGTTCAGACTCATGGTCGTTAAACACAATAGCCGGCCACCTTGCCGTGCCGATCCAATCTCGCCGCCCCCACCCGCTACGGTGCGGGGCTGGCCCCTGTTGAAGAGCAGGAGTGCCCTTCGGGGGTAAGTAAAAAGGCAATCAAAACATCTTTCATTCACTAACCGTGAATGCCGTTTTATGCTGCTCCAATAAATTATGCGTCGACCGAGGGCCATGTTGATGTAAGTAAACGTATGATTTTGGTTGCCAGTTCATTAACCAATGACCGTATATTCTATTTTTCTCTCAGCGCAAATTTGGCTCTCCACGGACGCATAATTTATTTAGAGTAGCGTAAAATAGCGTTCAATAAACAGTACGCAGTTAAACTCAAGGTTATATCGAAAAAAGGGATCTGTGTGCCCTCAACACAGAAAAAAAAAAAAGAAAAAAATCCTGGAACATTTCTCAGTTTCCTCTTTAACGCTACTGGACCTATCACATCACTTAGTAATCAGTGCATGGCGCATTTTATAGGTCATGTGGATAGCTGCTCCTTAAATCATAAACCTTCCACTGTGGGGATGCATAGACTCGATAAGGAAAAACGTGCTAAGTACATCTTTTTTCCCTCATTACACAACGTCAATCATTGACCATTACAGGCACAATTAGAGATTATAATCAAATGAATGAGTGTACGGGTCGATGATTTTCACATTGCAACCTCCTCTTACTGAAGTTATCTGCTGATAAGCAAATGGCCAGGGCTGGATCGTTTTTTTCCTTGTGGCCGGATAAACAAAATCTAAGAATGGGTTATATGGTTCATCATGGCAAGTAGTACATTTTCTCTACACGTTGCACACGTGTACTGTGTATCCCTCTTATGGCCTGATCTTACGGACAGGATGATAACGATAATCGCGATACGCGGGGGGGAAAAATGTGGTATACCCTGTTACTTCCCACGCCAAAAATATACAGTCATTTTGAAAACCTTAATTTACAACTTCACTTTTCCGATCCCGATTGGTGTTGTGTTCGTACCTTTGCTCCTCTACGTTTTTCCTTCTCTCGCTTCCTCTGACCGAGCTTCCTCTGATTGGCTAAACTTCTATCACATGATTGGCTTGATTCGATGCATTAAGTGGATTTTTCTCGCGACGACACTCACCACCTTCTTCCACTACTCCACTTTTTTCACAAAAATGACTCACAAGCTTTGTATGATCCCTGGTAAGAAATTGCCTACTGGAGCTTTTTGTTTTTTTGTTTTTGTTTTTTTTTTCGGCGCGTCTTTGCTGACTCATCCTAGGCCCTATCGAGTTTCACGAGGATGTCCTTTCATCCATGGGCACCCCGGCTACTTCTCACGTAGACCCTGCCTTCATTGAAGTGTTTGGTGAAACAATCGAGTTGATCCGCAAAGTCGTCGTGTCAGAAAACGCACAGCCTTTCGTTTTGTCCGGCTCAGGCACGCTCGGATGGGACGAAATGGTGAACCTGATTGAGAAGGATGATGAGGTCCTTGTTCTTAACACCGGTTACTTCGGTGAACACCTTGCTGAGTGGTAAAAAAAAATTAATAAGAGCTATCGGCGGAGTCAATTTATCATTGTCAACTTGTGCGGTGTTTCTTTTTAGTCTCGAAGTCTATGGTGCCAAGGTGACGCAGATTCGTGCCGAGGTTGGTGACAGACCAAGCTTGGAAGCCATCAAACAGGCTGTGTCGGAGAAGAAGTATAAGATGGTGACTGTAACTCACGTTGATACCTCGTAAGTATACGCAGAAAAAAAAAAAACTAGTCAATTTTCGGAAATCGTCTAACTTGAAACTGCTTATCAGCACTGGTGTCCTTTCCGATATCAAGGGTGTTGCCGAGGTGGTCAAGTCCATCTCACCTGAAACCTTGGTGGTTGTTGATGGTGTCTGTTCCGTTGGTTCCGAAGAGATCCAGTTCGATGCCTGGAACCTGGATATCCTTATCACCGGTTCTCAGAAGGGTCTGGGTGTTCCTCCAGGTTTATCTATCCTGGTTGCGTCTCAGCATGCCATCCATGTCTTTGAGAACAGAAAGTCTCCTGTGCCTGCATACTACTCCAACTGGAACAAGTGGATTCCTGGTAAAGAATGAAGAACAGAACAGGGAAGAAAAAGAGTTTTTACTTATGTGAATGAAAAAAAAAAATATAGTGATGAAGGCTTACGAAGCTCGCAAGCCATCCTACTTCGCCACACCTGCTGTCCAGCTTGTCTATGCTCTTCACACATCGCTCAAGCAGATTACCAGCCAAACGATTGAACAACGATGGACCAAGCACAGATTGGTGGCCAAGAACTTTAGAAAGACACTCTACGATCTTGGACTGAAGACCGTTGCAAAGAAAGATGAATATGCTGCCAACGGTATGACTGCCGTCTGGTTGCCTGAGGGTGTCGAAGTTCCACAACTTGTTGGTGCGATGGCAAAGAAGCAGGTCCAGATTGCTGGTGGTATCCTGCAGGGACTTGCCGGCAAGTACTTCAGAATTGGGTAAGTTCGCCAAACACAGCAAGGGGGAGAAAAGAAACTGACAGCCATTGTATGATAGTCATATGGGTATCTCAGTGATGGAGGATCGCCGTCGTCATATCCCAAAGGTGGTCGATGCATTGACCACTTCTTTGAACGAGCTGGGATTCAAGCAAACCGAATTTGGCTACGTCCATGCTTAAATGGAACCCCATTTATCCACACGCACTTTGTAACACTTGTTTAAAAAATTCACTTTTTTTGTTTACATTAAAATAAAATAAACTCAACCATAGCCTCTTCGTGAGATTCAGTAATGAACTAGTGTAAGGTTACATGCCAACGAGAATGAGAAAAACCAATGGCAGGGATCCCAACGACTTCTGGTCTGACCGACATTCCGCTCATGAGTCCAATAATATTTCTAGTTTTTAGCATAGGTGTAGAAAAACTCTAATGTTTATTACATAATCTGCATGTTTACAATATGTTTGACATAATCTTATGAGCAAAAAGTTATCCTGGGTGTGTCACTCAAACAGCTGCACAGTAAGAGAAAAAGGAAAGAGGCAAAAAAAAAAAAAAAGAAAAGAGAAGTGGTGGAGCAGGAGGGCAGTCACCGAAAAGCCTTCCGCAACAACCGAAATTTGAGAACAAGCTTGCTTCTTTCCCCCTCTCCTTCAAAGCTACTGATATCGCGTGAACAAACCTCGAGAGCCGCTTATTTTTTATCCAACGTCATTTTGAATTACTTCCTCGTCTCAAGTAAGTTTAGCTACTTGCAACAATGATTGAATACGCGTAAAGCATTGAACATGTTATTTATTTGTTTTTTTTAAAAAAAAAACGCATGGATTCATAGACTTTTTCATTCTCTGCCATGGATGCGACATCGATGTCTTTATCACCCAGCGATAGCACGTCTGTGAAAGAAACTGAACAGCGGCTGGAAGAAAACCCCACACAGAATACCACACCTAATGCAGAAGCTCGGACTGAAAAACGACCAAGATCAGACGATGAGATGGAGAACGCGCAACCAACGGAAAAACAGCAGAAACCAAACAGTCCTCAGGAATCTGCCACCACCACAAACAACACACCCCCGACTAGCGCCACGACGGCAACACAACCCGCACTACCGGCAGCAAAGGCAGAACAACGAAAACCACAGTACGAACTTAAATATTCCTTAGTTGGCCATCGCATGTCCGTCTCTAGCGTCAAGTTTTCACCCGATGGCAAGTGGCTGGCCAGCTGCTGTAAGTACCCCCAACAAAAAAAGATGTTTATTTTTCTAAATCGAAAGAACAGCTGCAGATAAGACGATCAAGATTTGGCATGCGTTGGATGGAAAATATGAAGCGACATTGGAAGGCCATACGCAAGGTATTTCTGATGTTGCTTGGGCATCAGATTCGCAAAATTTATGTTCTGCATCCGATGACAAGACGATTCGTATATGGAACTTGAGTTCGGTAGGTTGACGTAAGATACAGAGAGGGTTGGTACTTATCGTGTAAGAAAAGCGGGAGACAGTCAAGGTACTGAAAGGCCATTCAAACTACGTCTTTTGCGTGAACTATAATCCACAATCCAATCTGATCGTATCGGGATCATTTGATGAGAGTATCAAAATTTGGGATGTAAAGAAAGGTAAACCATCAAGGAAATGAGAAATCAAAGCGGGTTTATTCATCGTTGGTCAAGGAAAATGCATGAAGACGCTACCAGCGCATTCTGACCCTGTGTCAGCCGTTCATTTCAACAGAGATGGTACCATGATCGTGTCTTGCAGTCACGATGGCCTCATGTAAGTAAAGAAGGGACGTCCCCATCGGTTCTCCTAACGAAAGAGTCTTATGACATTAGTCGTATCTGGGATACGGCAAGTGGACAATGTTTGAAAACGTTGGTGGATGACGACAATCCGCCTGTGTAAGGATCAAGTAAATGTTGCATAATGACATGTTCTGATATGTTTCACATGGTAGGTCTTTCGTCAAATTTTCTCCTAATGGCAAGTATATTCTCGCGTCGACATTGGATAATACGCTACGATTATGGAATTATCATACGGGCAAATGTTTAAAGACTTACCGAGGACACGAGAACAACAAATATTGTATTTTTGCCAGTTTCAGTGTGACAGGTGGCAAATGGATTGTCAGTGGCAGCGAAGACCACTCAATCTACATATGGAATTTACAGACAAAAGAAATCGTTCAGAAATTGGAGGGCCATTCAGGTAAAAAAGAAAAAAGAATACTTATCATTCTACAGTAGACTCATTTTTCAATTATATAGACGTTGTGCTGTGCATAGCATGCCACCCAACCATGAATATCATAGCGTCTGGTTCAATTGATAAGGACAAGTCCGTGAAATTGTGGTTTGATAAATCTCAACCATTGGCATAACTACATGCCTTCCTCACACGCACTATCTTTTTTTTTTTTTGCAACCAATAAAGTTTTGGATAAAAAAAAAAGGTTCCACGTCTTTATTCGAGTTCTGTATGTACATACAAAGAGGAATGAGAAGAAAAAAAAAAGAAAAAGAGGAAGAGAAAAGGAAAAAAAAAGAAAAAAACAAGGAATGGTATCGTGAAGGTATTGTACATTTATCATGGTAAAAAAAAAGAAAAGAAAAAGGATGGGAAACAAAAAGAGAAGAAGAAGGAAAAAGGGGGAAGTTGCGCAAGGGAGAGGAGGATATATCATGGCTATGATTGAGAAACAGAGGGGTGTTGTTGTGTTTGTGTCGTGCGTTATTTTCAGGAGTGACAATGGTATGGCGCACAGGCTGGCATCACTTTTTCGACCAAGCACCTACTAAACGAGACAAAAACCCCGCACGACTATTTTTTCGTACAGCGGAATACTGATCCGAGGGTAGCGTGTCAAACTCGTCGTCATTGTAATCGATACTTTTACGAGATAGTCCTTCGACACTTTTCTTGGCCAGTTGAGACAGTCCGTCGAAGCTAGGTCTAAAATCCAAGCTTTTACGTGGTGCATCAATGGAAGGTCTACCACCATTGTGGTACTGGTACGTTGCTACATCCATGGACTTTCTTCCACCAAATGCACTCCACCATGCTTTTTTCATTTCTTTTTCTTGGAAATGTCTCAATGCCTCTGCTTCGGGTCCATCATCCACAGCTACAGAAGGGCGTGGCATGGGTTCATCTGCATCCGCTTCTTCTTGCTGAGCAGCATGCGCGGCCATTGCATTTCGTAAAGCTGCGGCGCGTAAATGACCACCATCAGAGCTGCACCGTTTAAGCGATGGTCGTGCGCTGTCGAGTGATGTGCGTAGCGGTCGACATTGATCTAATGAGGCGCGGCCCACACGGTCTTCATCAAGGCCATAGGCTCTGCGTTCAAGTGATGCAAGATAGCTTTCGTCTTCGTAGTGATTGACGACGCCGTGTCCATACCAATCTTTTCGTCCGTTTTCTGTTTTCGGCTTTTCCGTCCATGATTCGGTGCCGGCGGCAGACGCATTAGGCGGAGTTCCAACGATTGTGTCATCTTGCGCGGACCCATCCGAGGACTTGGAAGAAGCGAGTTCTGGTGTTTTGTTTCTGGAAGGTCGGCGTCGTCGAATAATATCAATCGAGGATGAAGACGGTGACACAGCTGCTGCTGCTGCAGCAGGCGCTAACTCATCCTGTGAGGGCCGCGGTAAGTTGAGGCTTTTCCGGGGGGCCACAGAGGCGGTCTGGGGTAAGGTGGAAATGGGGGGCACGTTCAATTTCTGTGATTTGCCTTCAAAAACAGAAGGCAGACTGGGTCGACGTAAACGTTCTGCACGATCATCTCGATTTGTATAAATAGCTACGTCCATAGACCGTCTTCCGCCAGTTTCATCGTGGGGACCCTGTTGTTCCGACTCCTCCTGTTGCCGCTGGAAAGTCCCGAAGGTTTCCAGGAGTCGGACAATTTCTATGTGATGTTTTGCAGCCGCGATATCCATCGGTCTTGAACCATATTTATCCTTGACATTGACCTTGGCGCCATTTCTCAGTAACAAGTCAACTATCTTTGCACATCCATTGGCACATGCCACATGAAGTGCCGTTGAACCGATGGCTCCTGCCACTGCTTGTGACTTATCAGCGCTATGTTTTTTTGACCATCTTGACGTGCCACATGACGGGGGTAGAAGACGCAAAAAAAAAAAAAAGAGAGTTTTCAAATTTTAGCAAAGAACAACGTGGCCTAAATAAATAAATTTTCTTGTTACCTTTGTGCGTTAACTTCAGCACCTCGATCGATAAGGTACTGTACCACAGCTATATTGTTATCACTGATACATGCCAATTGTAACGGCATAAAACCATTCACTACAGAATCAATGGGTGCACCATGGTCCAGAGCAAACTTGACGAGACCTAAATAATTGATATAAGCAACACGAAAATAACTAATAAACACAACAACAACTTCTATGAATATTTACCAACATTGCCCGTAGTAGAAGCCCAATGAAGGCCAAGTAAATAATCTTTTGATTTGTCTTTCTTCTGGTCAATCATTGTCTCAACCAAAGGATGGTTTTGAATTGAAATGAGATGCAACGATGGTACTTAATGATGAAGCAAGAAAAAGTGAAATGTGAAATTTATATAAAGAAAAAGAGAAAGAAGTGAGCGGGGGTCACAGCGGTTGAGGTTTGACCCTTTAATGAGTGTGGAGACTTTTGCTATATTTGGAAGGCAAAGCCACTCGACGTCCGTGTACCTTGCGACAAATCGGGTACTGGTTGGTATATTCGTACTATAAAAAAATTGGTGTCTGTTATGTTTTGGCGACCCAACTCTCAGGAGGGCATTTTACGATAGCACGACGATAAACGCCAGTTTAAACATACGACGACGACGACTACTACTACTATTACTACTAACTACTACAACGGAAGACATTTCTTTTTCTTTTTACTCAGCTACAAGACAAACATGTTCTTTTAATAGCTTTTTATTTTCTTTTGCTTGGCTGGGTCGCCTGGTTAATGCTTGGCACAAAATATTGTACCACTGTATGAATATGAAAATATAGATAGATATATATGAAATGGAATAATAAACTCTCTTTATTCTTCTCGGCGTGTGGCTGGATTGAATAAGTTTGTCATTCCTCTCTTTTTGCAGTGCATGGAAAGGTTACGTCCACGTTCGTAATGCTCATAGAGCATAGCGCCTTGCTACTTATGGCAAAAAAAAAAAGACATAGCTTATTTTGATCTGCAGTGACGCATTTTGTCGAGAAGCATCCCTTGGAAAACAAGGAAAGAAAGAAAAAAAGGCAGCAGTCAATCGAATTGCTGACCTATGCTAGAACAGAAAGCCGTGTTTCTTTATACGTTGATGCTTTATGCTCAAACCATCCTATTACTGACGCTGTCGCGGTGAATGTGGGCGAGGGAATTTGTTTGTAAACGGTTGATAACACCTATTCTTTTCTTGTTTTTTTTTTATCAACGATGATGATGAGACGACGGCTGCATGCGGTAAACATAATAAATCATGGGAAATATAAAATGTTCTCGTTTAATCTAAGTCTGATGGTGGTATCCATCGTTCTTTTTTTGCTAAGCTATCCAATGGGTGGAAGTAGGAGTCGAGTGTTCCTTCAACATTGGATTGTTTGTTGATATATACTTTATACGTTTAGATTCATAGTTTACATATTTGTCATTCTGTTGTTAATGGCGGCAAAAAAACGCGGCTGCTCGAGTAAGGGGGCTCGTTCATTCTCGAAAACGCTGCAGATTTGTTAAAAGAAATAAGGGATAATAAGGTCTTCTTCTTTGTGTGTGAATTTCTTCCATGTATTAGCGAAAAAAAAAAAGGATTGGTCAAACAGGAACATACTATTTATGGACGAACTGTACTCCCTTTCTGTACGAAACCATTGTTGACGTTTCGGAACCCTTTTGCACAACAGTGTTTCGTAAAAAAAAAAAGGGCTTCTTCTAAACTCATGCAAGTTAATCTGTCTTTTTTGTAGTCTAGACAAATGCACACTCCTCGCTGTCTCATAATAGACCCTATAGATGCGTTGTTATTAGTATAGAAAAAGTATATCCCAATGTAAAATAAAACAAAAATGTTTCTATCAAGAAACATCTGATATCTCCATGAACTGTCCTTTCGTATGCAGACAAAGATTACGTGAAACTCGTAAATCATAAAACAGTTTTAAGTAGTCTATTTTGATTACTATCTCCGTTAAGCGAATCAATCAAAAACGTCTTTTTTTTTTACAACATCTGCGCAGATTGTTTCAGACAGTTATGGTACTGACAATGTGCACTAACGTCATACTCTGTGTTGTCAATTCATTTCCTGTGCGGTTTTGCAAATTAAAAAAGGATGAAGCGAAGCTCCTATTCAAGGAGGTGTAGGAGAAATTTGTGTTTGTCTTTGACCTCTTCAGGAGAAAGGGCACAACCCACCTTTTGCGTCTACATCATCTAATCACGGGGGTTAGCCATACACACAACACATACACCTTCAAAACCGAGCGTTCCTGTATTCTCCCATTTGTAGCGTTTTGACATAGCTTCAAGAATAATTAACTACGTGTTGGTCCTGGAAGGTAAAAATAATTAGTCGGGATAAGAATCATTTGATTCTTGGGAATCGGATCTCAGGAAAGAACAGAACAGCACGCACGTCAATGTCTGTCAGCCGTAGACTATCATGTTCTAAGATAGGTAATTCTTTTTAATGCAGGTGGAGGAAGAAAACGCATGTCTCTATCAAATTCTGTAATTAATACCTCTTTTTTTTTTTGGAAGCAAAAATAAATTGCTTCCAACTTAGGCCCCTGCCAATATCACTTTTTAAGGCTGTGCTTGGAGACAATTGTGTAAGAGTAATACATATGGCCATCATCAACCATGGTGGCTGGAACTGATGAGCTTGCTACCGGAAAAGTACAGATAATAGAACTTTCGAAGAATTGTATTTTCCACCTTCAAAGTATGACACCCTTTGACAAACTTGAAATGTTTTGTGTGACAATGCACCTAGCATATAGTGCAACCATTCTTCTTTCTACGTCTCTACTTCATGTAGAGGTATCATTTGTAGTGTAAGAGGCTATGTTGTTTGTCAAAGTGATCGAACAATGCCTTCATCCCTGTTCCTTTCTGTAATTGTAGCGTCAGTCCGGACAGCGTTTCTTATAATTTTGCGTGAGACGATCGCAGGTTTTACTCCTGTTATCCAATTTTTGACGACGAATTCATCTGTCCAAACCTGGCTATTTCTCATTTCACAACGGATTACCACTAAATCGATAAGATTCAAAAATTTAGAGCGTCTTTCTTTTTTTTTTTCGGAATTCTATATGTAGTGTCACGTATAGATATCTTAGTCGTAGACGGTCTAGTTGCGGAAATTTCATTGGTTGCTTGTTCGATGCTGTTCTATTCAGGGAAGCTCGTGCGGTTAACGGGTTGGCTGTTAAAATGAAAAATCAAACCTCCACTTCTTCTGAACATGGATCAAAGAAGAAAACAAATTTCTGGCAACGTCAATAATCCTGGCACTCCATAACAAGAGACGAACTATGAAAGCACCGATGTCTGAGGGTAAGCTAGGTACAGCATCCTTAGGGAGATAACCTTTTTCCAGAACAAGACACACGTTTGTCATGTCTATCTTGGCTTACTTGTTGACCATTCTTCATCATTTGCCATTAAATCCCTAACCAACAAGCCCTGATTAGCTTGAGACCCAACCTTGGTCGCTTTGGAATTCGTTTCTCCATTGTCCCTATGTATATGCAAATGCAAATATGAATTCCACGTCCATGCACAATAGATAAGTTGAATTTGGACTGCATTGGGGCACCGAGGCAAACATTCTAGTGCACGATTGCAGATATCTGTTCCAGCTTATCGGATCTACGGAACGCCAACAATCTCCTAGACAGACTTATCGCATTGGCGTGCTTCCTGAGAAAAGGACGCGCTTCCTTCTTCAAGAGAGCAAGTGTCTTCGTCTGCCTTGATCATTTTGTGTGTAACATAAAGCGATAACAACGGTACGACATACTCGCTTTTGACGGTGCTCAACACGACGCGTCCCTTTATCTATCGTACTATAAGGAACGATTAGCAAGCAGGGCGAACATTACTGTCCTTTTCCTTGCATCAGACTCATTGTGGTTTAAGTTGGAACGAACGGGTTTAGTCCGTTTATTTGTGTATGTCCGTAGAGCCTGATTTTGCTACAGCAACGATTTTTTCAATGTCAGAGATTAGCGTGCGGAAGCCCATGTATTTCACGCGCCGACACTATGACGCGTCGCACGTAACAACAGAGGTGTTATGGCGTATTTGTTACAACACTTACGCAACCAACCGTAACTTGAAAGAAAAAACAAAGGATGCGCACCGCTATCTATACTCTATCTGTAGAGGAGCGCTTCGTCAACCGATAAGCCGGACAAATCAGGGTTTTCGTGGGATGGGCTGGCGCATTCAATCTCAGCTATAACCAATGTAGAGAGAGAAAGAGACAGAAACAGAGAGAGAGAGTATACCAAAGGTGCCGCCGCTGGGCAGTGAATGCTTGCCAAAAACTTGGGTGGATAAGATTCATCTTAACGGAACCGTGTGAATTTAAACACTACGCAGTAACACATATGCAACATACGCATATGCACACACAGACACACAGAACATTTTAGTTCTTATTTTGCACACGAATTCCGAACAAAAAGAGGCCAGAGAGCCCTTTTTTAATTTTTACAAGTGCGTTGTACGGAGTTTCCAAATTTGCTATCCGTTCCCGAGGAGGGCGCTAAAAGAGATTACACAAGTTCGAGAGAAAGAGAAAGACAGAGGTGCGAGTTGTATATAGATCGGAAGAAAAAAAAAAGGGAATTACAACAACTTGGAAAGCAAGCTGGCGGCACCACCACTGCTGGATCCTCCACTGTTACCGAGCATTCCCATTAGTGCACCGAGGCCACCGCCACTGCCACCGCCGCCGCCGCCTTGCTTGGACGACTGGTGCGTCATGTAAAGTTGCATGGCTGTCATCGCCGCCGTCTGGAGCATCTCGGCTTGGTTGGCCTTGTTATTACCTCCCTGGGAGTTCAACAGCTTCATGCCCTCACTCATGGCCATACCAATCAATTCACTGGAAGATCCTCCGCCGCTGCTTCCACCTCCACCACTGAACATCTTGAAAGCCTGCAAGGCTGCAGCTGAGCCCATGTCACGGGACGAGTGCTCCTCTGAAGGAGCTCCACCGCGCTGGCCATAGATCTGGTCATGGGCAGAAGCAGCATGTTCAACCTCTTCTGCGTTGACAGGACGACGGTGAGGGGCTTCCTCATCCTCGTCATCATCTTTGAATTTGGAAAGAATCGAAGAAAAGAGACCATGTTCCTCTTTTTATATATACATGTATTGTTCAGCCATCTTTTTGCTTCAGTTTTATTTTTACTTTCTTTATACCTTCCGAGCCACCAGTATGTTGAGTGGCATAACGTGCGGCTTCGTCTACGTCGGGACGTTGATAACCACCTAGTTTGATGTGTGATTAAGCAAAGGGGAGCAAAAAAAGGGAACTCTTCTTTTTCTTGTTTCTTTACCTTGATAAGAAGCTGCTTCACCTGACATTTTTTTTTTCAATGAAAAAGAAAGAAAGAGAAAAGAAAGTCTGTTGGCTCGGCTTATAAGTGTCTCAGAACACGCGTATGCGCGGCTTTGGCCAATCGAAGTCGTAAGTGCCAGATTGAAAGTTATTCGTATCATGTTGCACAGAATTTCCTTTTCCAGCGTGAAGTGCGGCGGTTTGCAATGTCACCGTAGAACATACACTGTACAGTTATGCAGCTGATACTAGCCAAGTAAAGATCATCGAAGAGTCGTAGCATGCTCGAAACGTAAAGGACAGACTACTCGTGAGAAGTGAAAAGAAGGGGAAGAAAAGGGAGAGGGCGGCTTTGCATTTCGAGACAAAAAATCAACCGTCACATGAAGAAGAGAAGAAAAAAAAAAAGGCAGCTACCTTGCGGTTCCGGTTAAGCTTTGTTAAGGTAGCCATGAAATTCACACCGAGTGTGGTGCCGAAGCATCAACATCTTCATGACACGACAAAGAAGCTACATGTCAAGTTCGATGCCGATCCTGAGACAGAACAAGATGCATCGGCCAAACGTGCCAATGACTCGGCTATCAACACGGAACGATCAGTAAAGAAAACGAAACACGATCGTCCACAAAATTCAGCGACAAACAAAGAGAAGACAGGGAAAAAGTTGAAGAAACGACAGCGTGATACGGGCGATGACAGTAAGACCTCCGATCGGATCTGCTGAAAGTTAATACGATCTGCAGGTACCAACAAGACCAAACATCCTTCAAAGAAACGCAAAAAGATCGTAGCAGAGACACCAGAAGAGATTGAAGCAAAAGTACGAAAGATTAGAGAGAAAAAGAACAAGAAACGTTTAGCCAAAAAATTAGTGGATGGTGTCCAGGTAAAGAAGAAGAAAAAAAATAATGGATCAAAAATAACGCATACTGGAATTTTTTTTTTGTTTAGGTCAGTGTGCCTGTGTTACGACTGAATTTAAAGCAACTCAAGGCGAAACTACCGATCAAATCGATCCGGCAATATATGCTCTACTGTTTAACAGAGGCGAAGACACCTACGTGGGCCGAGGTGGTGAATAAGGGAGCGTTGAAACGTCTTGTCCTCTTGTTTGTCCAGGGTTTGGATATCACTTATTTCGGTGTGCCTTCAACACGACAGAGTCAATCCCATTTCATTGATCTTCAATCGCTCGGCAAAGACTGTGTTGGCAAAGCATCGATGCCGTTTCTTAGCAGTCATTTTTCGGACATGGTGATCAACAAGATTTCAGGAACAAAAGGAAAAATTGAATCACCTATTGCAGAAGTTCTGCAATGCGAAATCAGTTTGTCGAGGAAGGAGAAGTTGGCAGAAAACCATTCAAAACGTAAGCTGCGGTACCCCCCAAAAAAAAAAAGAAAAGGAGAGGAGGTGTTGTCCTAGCTTGGCATCTCATTATTTTTATTACAATAGGCGTCGAGAAATACAAGAACAATATGAGAGAATTCTATACGTTGACTCTGGACGAAATGAGGACAGTTGGATACCCTATACCTCCGTACCTGGATAATACCGTTGTTTTGCCGGAAGGATGGAAAGAGACCAGTCCGAGCAAAAATCCATCCCCTATCAAACGATTAGTTGCTTTGGATTGTGAGATGGTATTGCAAGTTGAGTTTCATGCGGTTAACTTAACGCGAAGTGTTTAGGTCACGACAACAAAAGGAAGTTCTCTTGCGCGTGTGACTTTGGTTAGCGAAGGTAAGGTTTGGGATGAAAAAGGAAAGAAAGAAAATCTTATACGCTGCGATGGTAGATGGTTCAATTCTCCTTGATGAGTTTGTTAAGCCGAGTGAGCCGATTATCGACTATTTAACTCAGTACTCGGGTATTACACCGGAGATCATGGAGCAAGCGACATGTTCATTGAGACGAGCTCAGAAACATGTGCGTAAACTAGTCGACCACGATGTGATCCTCGTAGGTCATGGTTTGGAGAATGACTTGCGAGCGCTGCAGCTTGTGCATCCGTTCTGTGCCGATACCTCAGTGCTGTATGACCATTTCAAGGGACCACCTTACAAGCCTTCCTTGCGAGTGCTTGCTCGTAATATTCTTCGCCGTCGCATTCAGGAACATAACGAAGCCAAGCTGGGTCACGACTCCGCCGAAGATGCGCGAGCAACACTTGATCTGTTCAAGAAGAAATTGCAAATGGGACCGAACTATGGACGATATTCCAATGCCACGGAGCTTATCTTTGATCGTCTTCAGCAGTACAATCCACCTAAAAAGGGTGCCATTGTTGAGAGTACAGATACTGCCAACCGATTATTTGGTGCAACCCTGGGAAGCGACTATGTGCAATGCGGCAGTGATGGCGAGATGGTAGATAAGGTGATCGAGCAATGTGAAAGCAAGGACTTCATAATGTGCCGCTGCCGAGTGCTTGAAAAAGAGGATGCTGGGGATGAAACACTTGTACCTTCTGTTGTTCCCGTGCAACACACAGAACAAGGCGATGTAGCCACGAAACTAACACGGTTGGATGGATACCTTCGCCAACTTTACGAAAAATTACCCCCGGCAACGGCCGTCGTTGTGATGGGTGGCGTTGGTGATGTTCCCAAATACAAAGAGTAAGTATAGAAATAAAAAAAGAAAAACGATGTTTCTAACCAATTTTTTTTTTCTATTTGTAAAGGTTGTGGAACAAGAAAATGCAAATGTAAGTTTGATTTCTTTAATTTTTTTTTTTTTTTGCATGCATTAACTGGTGACAATGTATAGTCTGTACGGTGACGATGCAGAGAAGGATAGCATAAAGTGGACGGACACGGAGCAGCGCCGTTTAGAGACAGAAAGTGCCAAGGCACGCCTGGGAAGCACATTTTTTGCAATAAAACAATAGATGCAAGTTTAGCCGAAAAGGATCAGATAAAAAAAGATCATGCCGATGGACAAGATTATTTTCCGACAAAATAGGTTTCATCACCCATCCAATTTTTTTTTTTTGGGTCGTCACTTCTCAAATGCCGAACGTCCGCGGACGGACTAGTTACTTCTTTATATAAAAAGATGGAAGTTTTAATTTAGACAAGCACAGACCCAAGAAAGAAAGAAAGAAAGAAATGTCTCCATTTTGGTCACGCATCCTTAAACCATTTCGACATAAACAAAAACACTGCGAATCAACCACCATGCTTCTACCTCAACAACCCTGTATCACTGACTCTAAAACCTATGAAGATGCGCTGGTTCGCACCGAATTACTCCAGGAAACACTCCATAGTAACGGTGTCTCTGCTTTTGTCCGGGTTTGGTACGAAGTACGTCTTTTCTTATTTTTATTATTTGTTCTTGTCGGATATCAACCTTTTGAGAGAAAACCAGGAACTTGAACGTGTTTCCAAACATAGCCATCATGTCCTACAGTCACTTCTTACCCATGTTGACGACCTATTTTACCAGATTCAGACGATGGTAAGCAAGAAATACAGAAAGAAAGAAAGAAAGACATCTGTAAACCATCTTAACGTTTTGAACAGGCTAGTCCTATTCGTAATGCCGACCGACGAGCGCTGTACAGAGCTCAACAGTTTCTATCCACTTATCTGAAAGAGTTTCGAAACAAACGTGAAAGCACACCAGAAGCTTTTGATGACTATTTTCAGAATCTTCAAACACGGGTGTTACAGTCCGTATCGTCGGTAAAGAAAAAGACCGTTCTTCCGTGAAATTTTTTAAAGTTGATTAACAAACCTTAAAAAGGAAAATGCGGGTCTGGCACAATGCCTGCGTCAGCTTTGTGAATTGGAACGCGAATTATATACATACCACCATTATGTAGAGAGTCAGTTACTCGTGCTATGGGATTCATTGGCCCTTGTGGAATCTCAAACAACAAAAATGCAGACGGATTGGCATCAACGACGTAAAGAAAGCCTAGGGGCATCCCACGTGGTAGAAGAGAAGGTTAAAGTAAGGAAGGGACTTAATGAGACGACCGGCTTAAATTACATTGGGGGTTGAAAAAAAAAACAAAAATAGGCCTTGATAGAGCAACAAACAGCTCCACAACCGGATGATTTTACCTGTGCTATTTGTCTGGGACTTTTTTCAGAACCGGTGACATTGCCTTCCTGCCTTCATACATTTTGTAAATCATGCTTGATGCATGCAACAAAGTCGGTGTGTCCGCTCTGTCGGGCCTCCTTCCGGCTCCAGGATTGCACAATTAACACCTCCCTGATCAATTTTCTCCGTTTCTTCTTTCCACTCGAAATGGCCGAACATAGCAAGCCGTGCACACGCCGGAGATCCATGATCAACGCCGCCGTTAAACAATGGTCCCGGAAGTCGCCGTCACGGAAGCTTTCGCTGCGAGAAGATCGATCTCGATCAGTATGGGTTGATCAACAATTCAATCAAGAACTTTTAAGCTTAAGTCGACGATCCTTCTGGTTCTAAGAAAGAAAAAGGAAGAAAAAAGAAAAAAGAAAAAAAAAGTATCACAAAAAAAATAACTTTTTCATTTTTTCATTTTTGGGAAGGAAAAGGGGGAAAATGTTGGAATGATGGTGAATGAAAAGGGTTAGTGATATGTATAAAAAAAGAGAAAAAAGACTGGAGAGAAAAAAAAACACTGCTAATGTATATAAAAAAGAAAGAAAGAAGGAAACAAAAGAGAGAAACAGATATGTATACGTATGAGAAAGAAATAAAGAGAAATAACGAGTGACGATCATGGCGAAAGAATAAGAAAAAAGGAGGTAAATGGCATGACAGTTAATCTAGAAAATAAACGCGGAGCGATGGGGAGGAAGAGAGTGTGAAAGAATGGAGTGAGGTGTTCCGTTGTGGTGTGTGCTTTTTTTTTGGGTGTGAGGGTAATAGAAGGGTATTCATTACAAATAAGCGGGTAGATATTCTTCTCGGTTACTCTTCTTCTTCTTCTTCTTCTATAATAGCACGGCCGCCCATTCGATTCCGGACACCCGTATCGTTCATGCCATACACACTTAGTCGTGTTCTAGGAGCAAAGTCAAACCGTCGCATGGAAGTTGGAAACTCCTAATGTATTCATTTAGTATCTCACTTGATACATTCCATTTTTTTTTTACTTACTTTAGGACCAGGCATGACTTTCTGTGATGCAAGTGGCTTGATATCTTCTCCATCTGGGGACGTTGGTGGCGAAATCATGGGTGGCGAAGCCGACGGTGAAGAGGATGAAGGTGGTTGGTAGGACTCTACCTTGGTGTCAATAGGAGGTAATGTGACTGCTGTGGGTGTTGGGATGGTGATCATCGAACGGGTCGAGGGTGGTGAAGGTGGTGGCGACGGTTGCTGAGGCTGTGCAGATCTGTACATCGAATACCGCTTTTCGCAAATGTCAATTTCAGTGGCTCGTGTAGGGACAGCCGTCGTAGCCACATGCATCTCCGTAGTGACAACCGATAGCGTATCTGCAACGGGTCGAGGAGCAGTCAACGCGGTCGGAGGGATGACTGGGCTATGACGATCGAGCGAGCGCGGAAGGGCAACAACATTTGGCGCATTCATTGAGGAAGGTCGTGATGCTGTTGTTTTATGATGCAAAGCTGGCGGTGGGGGCGACGTCGCACTGTAAGCGAGCTGATCTAATTCGCTGACAGGAGGACTCGACAGCTGTAACATCCGTCGGCGGTATTTGAGACTTCCAGAGCGATAAATGGGCGGAGACAGAGCAAGTTCGGTTGATTCTTTTTCATCTGTACGATGTGTATCGAAATCCCGGTAACTTGCTGGTGCCTGATGCTGATGCATAGATGATCTGGTGCAGGTGCTACTCCGCTGGGATGGCGTTTTGGGTCGCTGCACCTCTTCATTTTTTCCAGAGCCAAACCACGATTTCACCGACGAAAACCATCCACTTTTCTCCGGCTGAGGACGTTCAGGACCATAGCCATAGATGGCCGTTGGAGGTGGTGACGAAGGAGTCTGCGGTAGAGGGTAGGCTGCGGGCACTGCAGCAGGTGGTACTACTACTACTGGTGGTGCCATTGACTCTACAGATTTATCTGTAACTGTGCAAGTTTGTATAGCCTTGTCGACTGCAGCTGATGGCGGTTTGGTTTGTGTTGCGTAGCCTAGGCCTTTTTCGAGAGATGCATTCACCTCAGTAGGTCGTGCCGCAGGTGATTTCGCGACTGGCGGTGGTGGTGAGCATCTCTGTTGTTGAGGCACAACAACACAACCTTCCCGTTGTTTATCTCCTGCCTGTTTCTCAGCCCTCTCAAGCAGCATCTGCCACAATGTATTGGACGTATCACATGTGTTATTCCGCATGTTCCTTACAACCGTTTCATCAAACCCTGCAGCGAGAAGTGATGAAACAACTTGCTGTTCCGTTTGTGTCAGCGGTGGTTCTTCATACGTGCGATTATGGGATGGAAGTGTTGTCGGGAGAGATGAACGATAGGGAGAAGAAGAAGCTGGATGTGACGCAGTGAGGCGATTATTACCGACGGTGGTAGGGGCTGAAAAACGCAGAGGCCGAGTGGTATACCGACTCGATTTTTCATCAGGTCGCATCATACCGAGGCTATAGCGTACTTGTGGTGAGAATTTGGCGGCTTCCGTTCGTCGATCAACTGCTTTTTCCATAGGGGATGGTGGTTTGGCGTTTTCTGGGAGACTAACAAAACTGTCATGACTCGATATTTCTGTAGAAATTTCATCTTCGTCTTCCTCCAATAGATCATTTGTCAGCACACGTGTTGTTGAAAAGATGGAATCAATATCTGAATGACTCGAATGTCGGGTCGACGACAGGCTCTCATACTCTTCTTCTTCATCATCGATCTCCATAGTCATCCAGGGATGGTTTGCGATTTGGTCGATTGTCAAACGTTCAGTGGGACTCAATTTCAGGATACGGCGAATCAGATCACTCGCTTCGGCTGAAAAATAGGAGGGTATTTCGTAATTGCCCTTGACGATCTTTCTCTGCGTAATGATCTCAGAATCATCGTCAAATGGCATTTCTCCAGCTAACATCGTATACAAAATGACACCTAAAGACCATATGTCGGTTTCTGTAACGATAGTCGTTAAGATGAGTCTCTATTTTTCATAAAAGATCCACAATAAAAAAGAAACTTACCAGGTCCCGTGTATTTCTGACGCATGATAACCTCTAAAAAGGATCGGCGCAGTTTAAAACACAAAGTACTTAATTAATTTTTTTTTTATACCTGGAGCCGAATAACCCAGACTACCACAGAATGTATCGAGAAATTGCTTGTTGTCTGTGTAGCGTGCAAATCCAAAGTCGCAGATCTTCGCGTTACAGTCTGCATCCAACAAGACGTTTTCCAGTTTGAGATCTCTGCAATTGAAAAAGAGAAGAAAAAAAAGGAAAATGTATATATTTTTAGAGTCAACAAGCCATGCATTGAGTTATTTTTTTTTTTTTTTTTTTACCTGTGAACGATACTATGGGCATGACAATATTTGATCGCATTGACAAGTTGTCGAAACCATTTTTGGGCTCGTTGTTCGGAAAATCGACCTGATTCTGTTAGCGCATCGAATAATTCGCCATTTGGACAATATTCAGATACGACGTGTATAGCAGATTCAGTAGCAATGATTTCGTACAATGTAACAATATTTGGGTGACGCAGCTGTCGATGATGATGAATTTCGCGTGCCATGAGTGGCGCGTGTTGCTTGCTGATCTTTTTGATAGCGACTCGTCGGCCGGTTAGTTTATGGGTGCCTAGCTTTACTTTCCCATAGGTTCCCTAAAGAGAAAAGTTTGAGGGGTGCCAAGATAGATTATAAGTGCCACAGCCTTACCTCGCCGATAACTTCCCCTATCGAATAACAACCCACCGAATTCATTTCATGGGTAGATAGCTCCTTAAGTAAATCATTATAATCGGCAGCCAACTAAAAACCAATAAAATAAATAAAACTGTTTTTTTTTGTTGTATTATATATTTAAATAGTACCTTTGCTTTTTGATTTCGCGTAATGGATCGAGAAGTGAGCATTATAGATGAATATTAAGCCGAGGAAAAAGATAAGAAGGAATGGAAAGGGTTTAGGATAAAAAACGAAGAGGAGAAAGAGAGAGAAAAGAGAAAAAAGAAGAAAAAAAAGAGAAAAGGGAATGTGATGCTCGCAAGAATAAGAAAAATGGGAGAGAAGAAATTACTGTGTCATGGAATAGAAGAAGGAATGCATCAAGATTAGAATGAAGGAGAGAGAGTGAGATGAAGGGAAAAAAAAAAGTGGAAACTTCTATCCCGCTGAAAGCCAAAAGGCAAACAAAAAAAATGTGTATATATAATATAAGGAGAGGAACTTTTTGCGAACTTGAGTAAGAAAAAGGAAATCCTCCTGATCTTTCGCGAGCAAAAAAAGGTTAGTGATAGTCGTACAAAACCTAAAAAGGAAGCCACATACACAGGCCAATACTCTCATACGGAGTTCTTTTCTCATAGGGGAGAAAGAAACAACTTGAATGTCAAGCAAAACTATATCTCACTTTAAACAACTTAAGGAGCTTTTATGCTGAAAAGGAAAGAACATCGTTTCTCAACTATACTCTCTCGAAAATGTTGAATTCCTCTCTTCTTTTTTCTTTTCTCTTTTAGCAAAATCGAAAACTTAACGTAGTTGGCAAGGGAGACCACTCAAACGCGAACCTGTAACCTAACCACCGTAACTAAGCAACCAAACAATAAACAACTGTCTCACTCAGCAGCAGTAATATTTTGCTTTTCAATGATGAGCCATTTACTTTTTTCCAATGCCAAAAGATCTATCCCTACAATCCAGATTGCCTAATCGCGTTTCATCCCAACAGCACTCATGATGTTGACCATGATGTCCTTTGTTTTCAATTGTTTGCATTTATTTTTGTTGGATTCGCAGGGTGTAGTGCAAAAAGGATGCACGTGTTGTTGTGATTCTATATAAAATAGTGCTGCGAGAAGGCAGCTGATAAAAGAAGGAAATGATCTTTTATAAAAGCATCGGCATAATCAGGTGTCGGAGACTCTTTTATTCGTGCGCTTCGCAAACAAATGAATCACCCCATCTTAGATTTCAATGGATGGGTTTGCTAGCCGTATGACGATAAATGTTTTGAATAGGAAATGAGCAAGAACCAATGGTACTTCAAGAAACTGTTGAGTAAAATACGTCGTCTTCGGTCATCCTGATTAAGATACCTCTTACTCTATCACTAATGTAAAGATATCTCATGAATATACCACTCGTGATTATTTCAAAAGAAGAGTGAATACATGTATAAGAATCCTCAGTCAGTCAGTGTTTCATCGACAACGATGGCTCATGTAGCTTAGTCTATAGAACCTTCGTCCCAAATCGGCTTGCCTCAAAACTCTGTGAGAGAAAAACGTTGCCCATAGATGCACAGCATCATTCGTCCTTTGTGCTGACAAGTCCTCACCAGATGCTGCATCGCCTTCAATCCTCTGCGGATGTCACATCACCGCCCCATCCGCGGAACTCCATATTCTTTTTTTCACATACTAAAGCCCCACCAAATTGGCGTTGCGGGGGGGTTGGTCGATCAAGCGCTGCGTCTATTCATGAACTAGGTTCGCAGAGTTGGCTCCTATGGATTGACGACCCTTCAGTGTCAAATTGGCTCTTTATGGAGGCACAAGTTTGTTTACAGTAGCATCAGAAACTGTTCAATAAATAAACAGTGATACAGCATATGCATTCGGTGATGACGAAAAACTTATTTGTAGGAAAATAGAAGCATTGCTCCCTTCCGAGGATAACCCCTAACAAAAGTTTCTTTTCTTATCAATGTATATTATGTCACTTTAGCCTGCATCATGCTGACTGACCGAATTCCTGCATGGATAAACCAAAAAAAGAACGTAGATCGCCCAGCTTGAACCAACTGGGCCTACTTGACAGTCCCCGTAGATCTCCCCAAATCACCGGAATAACCCTTGGCAAATCCGGTAGACTTGGTAGCACGAAAGAGATAATGTGACAGTGGCTAGCTTGGATAAAAGCGTCATTGCAATTCTGTAAGGAAAAGAAAAACACAGCGTTGCTTATCGTTGCTTGACAACGCGCACGGTTTCTTTAAAAAAGCATGATTTTTTTTATTCGATAAACTCCAAAGGATAATAGCTGAGTTCGTACGTTGAGAATCCGATCTAGTTAATGACGGTCTACATACTTGATGCAGGTAGAATACCCAGAAAAAGTTAGAAAGGGACCATCCCAATGAAAAAAAAAAAAAAAAAAACAAAGAGACATACTAGATTTATCCGCCACACTAGCGCTTTCTCATGTCTTTTTGACGTGTTTACAAAGAATGGATTTACAGTCCCAGTCCCTCCTAACGGAGTGAGTATGCCCTGGATGGGGATCCAGTGTCTGTAAGTGCTTATTTTTGTATTGACTGAGCAATTTCATACTGACAACTTTTTTTCGTTTGCAGCTCCTGGTGCCTTTCTCTTTTTACCAGCTATTTAGTTGTTTTATATAAACAAATTGTAGTATACTGTGTGCCACTCCAGATGGGATGCACCGCGGTCCCTGACCCACGCGTCGGGATTACACCTTGGTAAATGAGATAACAAAGTATCGTTTGAATACGTGTTTACCGTGAATGGTTTTTATGCTATTCTGATAAACTTTGTGCCTATGAGGGGTCGACTTCCACGTAAGTAAATTTTACTTCTTCTCATAAATGATGTACTAGCTACGCATATCTTATCTTCTCTTAGCGCAAACGTCATTCCTTCATGGACGCAGAATTTATTTAGAAATAGGGTAAGAAGTTGTTCAATAAACAGTAAGAGGCCTAGCATGTCAAAAAATTTAGCCACGATGAACAGCAGTTTTTGTTGCAGAGAAGACTTCTACTGAGTTGGAACCTTAAAAAAATCTTTGTCGCTGAGTACTGCCAACGAAAGAAGCATGCATACTGTCATCATGCACACTGCTGCAGACTGAGTAAAGAAAACGTTATTTGAATATATAAGGAATGCTATTTCTGCTGTTACTTCACAGCGAACGACGGGAGAAAAAAAAAGAAAAGAGATAGAGATGGAGAGGACCCTGCTGTTCTGTAATGTCGCACTAACTGCGTGTTCCCGGTATCACGCGCAGTATAAACATGCGTGTCAACGATATGGATCATCAGATGTCATGATGATTGACACAGCCGGGTCGTGTGCTTGGGTAGTTTGTTGTGGAATTTGCATCATGTTTTAGTTTGTATACATAGATTTGTGCAGGTATGATGATACTATATCTATCATGGCATCCTATAAAACCATACTGTCGTGGCTTGTTAAAGTTGCCACTGTCATTCGCGCAGTGATTTATGTGGATGGATACCGTCAGGCTTGCTGCGGTCATGTCGCGGTTGTTACGCAGGTTGACATGGCTAGGCGTTGGCAGTCATTCGTGTACTCATTGACGAAAAGAACATCGACATGGTGCAACGGCGAATTTCCATGAAGAGCAATCGGAAACAGTATGACAGCCCCTCGTTATAGAACAATAAGCAATCAAAAGGTTTACTTTGGACTACAATTCATATTTCTATGTCGCAAGTTGTAGAAGAGTTCTTTCACTCTGAAGCCGCATGCATTTTGAAACGGTTATATAGCTATCTCCATGGCTGAGTTAGACATACAACTGCATTCTTCCCTTTGGATCTTGAACAGGTAGAGGTTTGAATAAGGGAATTAGTCAAAATACGCAAAAAAAAAAGACACAATCATTATCTCATAATTATCCCAACTCATTCCTCAGTAATGCACGCCAAGCGATTTCCACAATGACGTGCAAACTTGAATGCTGAAAATGCGTCAATTTGTCTAAAAGTTAGGTGTATGTAGTTGGCTAAGTTACAAAAAAATTCTGGTTTAGTTAAACTGCATATGGTAATAGTCAATTTATTGCCCGTAGCAAGAAGAAGAAAGGAGCAAAAGTTTGTATATGTGTGTTCCTGGCGGGGTAACGGCGCATTGCTCCGGTTCGGATCTGAAAAAAATTATGTGTGACGACGACGAAGTTGACCCTAGAAAAGAAATAATTGACCTAAGAAGGAGTTCATTCTACTTGGTTGGCAAAGAAAAAGAAAAATGGAAGCGTATCAACCAAGAACGATGTAGGCTTTTCTATTTATTTTTGTTGTAAGCTTTTTGGCGGCGGGCATAATTTCAGGGCGGAGATACGAAAAAGAGACACCAAACGTTGGCTTTTCTTGAAAACATGCTGTCATGTGGAATTCCCAAAGGAGATAAAAAAGAAAAGGGCAAAAGAAGTCGGGTTATAGAAATTTCTTTCTCTTTTTCATACATAACTTTTTATTTTATACAACTTACTTCTCCCTTTTCGCAAAGGCTGTCGCGATGGACATGGACATGGTATAAACAAAAGAATTCGTAAACAATAAGTCGGTTATTTAACACTCAGTCATTTTATAGCATACATCTCCAAGTGAAGAGAAAATTATTCATCTTTCAACACCTTCATATACGAGTACGAACGCGACTAAATCTCGGCGTCATACGATAAACCGACCAGACTCAGCTCTTGCGCTGTTGTCCGATTTATCTGCCGACGATGAGGATGAAGATGAGATGTCAGAAACACGCTTTGATCGAATATCTGATATCGTTTCGAGTCTGATCCAAACAGCAAATAACGCAGTAAACGATACGGGAAAGTGTGACAATGATGACAATATCCTAGACCTACAAAAGGATTTCGGTAGAACCCTGACAAAGATCCAGCCATCAAGATTACCGCGTCCAAGGAAAACCCGTGCCTCTCACACGCCCGGAGTGGTCCATGTGCGTGACTCAAGCATATCCTCTGTATCTAGTATCTTCTCCTCCACTTCCACTTGCTCCACTTCCGCCTCGTCTAAACCCTCATCTCCCACAGTTAAGAAGCCCACGACTTACATTCGTCGTCGGTCTTCTGGGACAGCTGCGCGTCCGCTATCCTGTCCCACCTTCTCCAGAACAAATCAGTATTATCCCCCAGTTAAACGCCACTCGGCTCAACCGATTATTCAGGAACCCCTTGTAGAATCTATCAGGCGCCTTGATTCTTCCATCGCTATGGTTCATTCGCTCGCACATGACCTGGCCTTGCCAGAACAGCATGAAAAACAGGAAAAACGAGGACCCATCGTGGATCCGCGATTCTCAGCCATTTTTTTCCTACTACCGCTTATCCATATTCCCCACGCATTGATATCTATGCTATTTGATACACCCCGCCACCCCTCCTCATCTCCTTTGGTTCCTGCAACCTTCCCTTTGACAAGTGTTTTTACTTGGGCCTTTTTCTTAATTCTTGCTAATCTGATGATGGATCACGTCGTGGTGTCCAGCAATGCCATCCGATGGTTATCCGCTAAAGCTAGCCGCCTTTCCCTTCCAGGTTCCTTCAAAGGTGAACAAAGAAAAAGGCGCATAGAAAACGAATCTGTAGATACACCAGCAATGAAACGTACACGTGCACTCATCTTTGATCAACAACAACAACAACAACAACAACCATCTTTGAATGACAAACGTCCACGTCTCATCCGACGAAACTCACTTTGACTTGTTTCGTGCGTATATATTTATATTATCTTCTTTTTTTTTTCTTTTATCCTTTCTGTCAACACACAAACACATAAAACTCACAAATGCCCCACTCCGAACGTTTCCCCTTTTTTTTTCTCTTAGTAAAATTTGAAATAAAGACCAGCCTCCTTCTTGCTTGTTCGTTTTTGATTTACAAAAGGAAAAAAAAAGATATATTTTACAGGTCTAACTATGGTGTTTCCCTTAAAAAGCTTCATATAAACGATTTCCTCTAGGCGTTGATTCATCGTCTTCAGGAACTGCTTGTAGGGTTGGATCAAATAGACCAGAAACAATCCGTGATTTTCGTTGATCTTCCATAGATGACCGATCCTGGTCTTCCTGTTGGCGACGCCACCGCCGTAAACTTTTGGAACTCCTAGCCAACTGCTCGCGTACACTTTCGAACGATCCGCTTCGCTTGTTAAGCCACTGTGACATTCTTGAAGGAGACACGGGTTCATTTAGCTCTAACCAACTATCGACACGTTCGCTACCATGGCTACTGCTTCCTCGTTTTTGGCCTGTAGCTGTAGATTGGCTGAGAATATCATCTTCATCTTCATCTGCTTCAAGAACGCGCCATGGAACAACTTCGTCAAGTTCCGCAAAGCAGATAGGAATGGTCAATGCAGGAGGGGGTGATGACGGAATTCCGTCTTCTTGTGGTAGGATCACCGGCAATGATTCAAATAATGCTCCCTCCTCGTCTCCTGCTGATACTCCTCCTCCTCTTTCTACTCCTCCTCCTCCTCCACTTCCCCCTCTTTCTGATTTAACTTCGCTGCTTATCGTCGTTGTATTGCTTATCAGATAGCTTGTCGGCGATCCGCGAAAAGTTGGGTGAGATGGGCTTATTGCATGCGTTTGTTGTATTCCTGACTGTGCGGGCAAAGATTCATCGATTTGTGATTCTCCTCCTTCCTGAGGCGCTCTTGGTATATGAGGCCACAGGCGGTTGACAATCCAACGCATGCATCGGTTCGCTCGAGTGTTTGATTGGTATGCTAGCGGAATCATTGAATTTCTGTTTTGCGCGAGTACAAAATCAAGAGCACCGTGTTCTGCATAGATTTTGTATGAGCGAGCATCAAGCGATTGGATCGTTGGTGATGGTGTAAGCGGGTATTCTTTTTCTGACCCGTTGTGGTCGCCGTAATGGTGGATAAGATCTCTAATGATCATCATGAGTCCTTGCGTTACGCAAATGGTAGACTTACTTTTTTAATTTTCGCAAGGCGGAAGCAAATGCAGGGTCAATGAAAAAGGCAACAAGGTTAAAAAATCCAGGAAGCGCTTTCATCAAAACACCCCAGACATTGAGTTTGTAGCTGATCCTGTAACGCGTATAAAAGTTAAATCATCGTAAAGAAAAAAAAGGCAATAACAATGATCTTACGTGAGTGTTTGATACATGTAAATTTCGGAAACAATAAATCCGGTCTGGGTTAGGATAGGTGTAAGCGGATACATTAAGATACGGCGGACGACACCATTGATTGTCTCCGGCGGTGTGTGTTTGTCGAACTGCCCAACATCACGTTTCAAACGGGTAGCTACGAAGCCAACAACAACCATGCAATAAAGGCTACAGATTATCTGTGGAAAAATATAAACCGAATATTCCCATATCTGACTTTTCCACGTATAGGATGCTGGAGATAGATTTAGTTACCATCTAAATAAAAAAAATAGAGATCTTCTTACGTGTAAACCAACATAGTCCTTGAGCGACATCGAAACCCAACATCTGCGCCGATAAGGGTAGCACACCGGTTAGGAAAGAGAGAGCGAAGGACAAAATGTAGTACCTTAGTTTAAGATGATGAGTAGTGTTCGAGCTTGCTATTTAGTTACCATTTCTCAAATGCAGGATTGTAGTACCGTTTTTGCAAGAACAGCCATTTCAGATTAAATGCTATTGCCTGTTTGATAGGAACAGGTTAGCGTATCAATTGGAGATTGCGAGGAACGCTTACGGTTGTCAGAAACATATATTGATTTGTTAGCCAGATGATCAGACAAGCGATCACCTGACAACCTATGCCGGTGTTTGTGCTGACTGAGTAAACGACGAGTGAAACGGACGAAATGAGATCTGTAAAAGAGATAGCTGCCGTCAGACGCAGAGTGACACGGTCCACTAATCGTCGATCGTATAGTCGCATGGCAAGTAGAATGAGTAGGACGATCGATGCTGAGACAATGGATATCGCATTTGCGACTATATTGAGTGTATGCAGCGATTTTTCTTGCCAATCTTCCGTCAGCCGGAGATTTGGTATAGTATTTGACGACATCAAGAAGAAGGAAAAAAAAAAGACAAAAGAAATAAAGAGAAAGGGATAGAGATAAGAAAAGAAAATAACACGGTTAGTGTACTTCAAACTCGAAACAAAACGAGGTTCCGGAGGGCAGGGGTAAGTTGCTCCAATAGACTCAAGGAACAACTTCTGACAAAGATCGCCGGAAGCACTGGAGCGTTATGCAGGTTCCTCGAGCATTTCGGTAATTGCAAATGAATTGCAGCCTGCGCTGTAAATCGCTCCTATTTAGCGCCTGGAGATCCCGAATAAAGTAATAGGATCAATGGAAGATGGAAATCACGGCCTGCGTTTACCTTTTTGCGTATCATCTCCTAGAAAACCCTGTCTTGTTTCATTTTCTTTTCAGATGGTAAAACCTTGGCTATTTTTTTTTCTTTATTTGTTGTTTTTACATTCCTTCCCTTTGGAATGGATAGTCTTCGAAAGTGCTGCAAGTAAATAGTACCTGATCTTTCATATTGTTCTACGCTTGCTCTGTTGTACAAAGCGTGTGGAGAATTATATGTAAATCCCCCACTTTCTCATTGCTCCACAGAAAATCAGATTTGCGCGATTTTTCTCATCCACTGTCCCTAATCAGGTTTGAGGAGCTTCCGAATAAGGTTTCAACGTGGAACTCACCGAAATTCAACTTACATTCTGGAGATAACACTAGAAAGGTTTCTGGAAAAAAAAAAAGCCAACTACAACAAACAAGTATGGAAATATTGACGTAAGATTTGAGCATGACGATGACGGCAACTGACTCGATACAAGTCATCGTGTGGAGAAAGTTATTATTGTTCAGTGGAAAAGAAGAAGCTTCAGGAAAAAGTGCATGCTTCTATACCAAACATCGTAGAATCTCAGCGAGAATCTCCTTACCAAGCAGTTCAAAGTATTTACTACAGATAAAAGTAAAAGAAGCAAGTCTCTGATTGGTGATAGGTGCTTATCAAATTCCGGGCAAACGATGAGAACAGACTGGCGCCCTTTTTTCCTCTTATCCAAATAGGGGTTGGCTCGGTAACCTTGACGCGACTTATATATTTGAACAGAATAAGTTCATGGGATAGAAGAGCTATGTACAGAGTATGTCTACCATCATAACAATGACAACAGCGTCAGTTACGTTTGAAACACCAGTGCTGACTTCGGCACTGTCTTAGCGCTTTCTATTTAGGAACATGCTGTAGGGAAAAGACATGATGAAGGAAAAACGTTTTTCTTTCAGAATCCAGTCATTAAACAGGGCGTTGTATTCCTCGGAAACGGGTCAACATTAGGAAAGCCTTCCGGCTTCGATTTTGTTTCCAAGAAACACGATGGGTTGTCCCATTTTTAGGTAGGGAACTAGCAATCCCAAACCTTGGATATATACATTGATGGTCAAAAAGGATGTATCCTTTCTGATGTCTTATACCCATCCATTTTGCAAACTATACTGCGAGTTAAGCAGTGGCAGACAAATTTAGTTGTTTAGCATACACTGGACACCGGAAAAAAGATGAAGTTCGCAGATGGTAATATTTGAATCTGTGGCGAAGTCCCATTCAGAAGGGGGGGGTTTGAGTTCTCTCTCTCTCTTATTTCTTTTTCCATTTTCTGCTTATCTTTCCTCCACACTGAGGTCTCAGCGTTCTGACCATAACTATTCGTCGCTTGAAGCTGTATAGATTGACCGCATGAATAATGATACTGTGATGCTTTTCCGTGTACAAATACAATAATTGCTTCAGATGTTGTCCTACCTCACATGCTAACACGTAAATAGGGCGTAGAAGCCTTTGGGTGTGCTTCTTTTTTTTTTTTTTTAAAGAGAAGTATTACCTGCTTGCATAAGATTAACCTGTTTTGCGACATGTACGTCATTGTCACCCCATTCCAACACGTAATCGTATAAAAGCGTCATGAACCTCTGTAGTTGGCATGCGTCTTTTTGGTACGTTCCATTACCAGAGGCTTACTTTACGTAAACAAGTGGCTTACGTTTTACTGAGCACGAGGTTCCACAATGAAAAGTTCGTTATTGCTTTGCCTAACAAGAAACAATTTTCCACCTTCGTAGTTGATGAAACGTTGGCGTGGCTGAAAAAAGAGGCGATGGCCTTAAAGTACACAACCATATGCGATCCAACGCCATAGGCGCGTTCATTCAAGAAATCCAAAAGCCGACCGGGACCGAAAAATGGTTCAATTCCCTCAGGACCCTTTATAAACTTTTCTTCTTTTCTTCTTCTTTCTTTGTGTTTTACACATTTTTTCCTTCTTTTTCTCTTCTTATACTGTTGTGATATATGTTGCGCTTGTCTTTGTCTAATGCTGCCTACTATTTTCTTCGCTATCGCTTGCATCCATAGAGATCCAGACATCTTCTTGGACAGAAGCACACCACTTGACGTCTTTCATGCGATGGGTTATGCTGTTATCCATTGCACGCGTATGTGACCATTTTGACACGAAAAAACACGCTTTTCGATTTTTGTCTAACACGTCGCGTCTTACGGACCAATTTCTAAATTTGGATGTGTCGACATGCTTTCTGGGATGCTGATTGGATAGATTTTTCCTTTTGCTCTTTTTGATGGGTGAAAAAAGGCGAAACAAAAAAAAACATCTTTTACCACTCTTTAAACACCCCCCACAATGCCCGAATCTCGTAAGGGATATCGAACGCCCACGGGACAAGACATTCCCGTCCCAACTTCAAAACCATCAACTTGTAGCCAACTTTCCATGCTCTGCCTTCAAACAGACTATAACAGATCGCGAGTACGATCAGCTTTAGCTGATATTCCGGATGTGGACCCTCACAAAATCAACTCACGATTTCTTGAAAGAATTGGTGAATCTGCAAACGACACTCCCGTTCATCCAAACCTGGATATGGTCTTGCATCGTGATAAAATCACCATCCAAAAGATCGACTCTATGGTACGTGGGAAATAAAAGAACAGGAAGAAAAAAAAAGAATAGGAGGTCTTATGTTCCATTTTCGTAGGAGGATCCATTTGGTGCGAACGAGTCTTTTCATTCCTCTGAAGAAGACGATTCGGACGAAGGACGCAGTTATTCACCTCTCTCGTGCTCATTGTCCCCAAAATACGTTCCTTCACACAACGATATTTTCAGCGATGACTTTGTACAGCCTCAAACGGATATCACAAAAGAATTTTTCAAGCACGACTCGATCGGTTCTCATCCACCTACGCTTGATGCTAGCTTTGCTTATCTCGATGAATACGAGCCAAGCGACGACGATCATTTGGATCTTTCATTATCTTGGCTGAATGAAATTTACGAGGATAGTGGAGAACAATGGGATATGGGAATGCCGAATGAACGAAAAATGGAAGACGATGATCCACAGCGTGAGGAAGAGAATGTGACGCCTTATGCATGGACGAGCAAGCGAAAAGCTTCAACAGACAAGAAACGCCGGTATGTCGTCGAAGACAATACCAAAAGTTTAGAAGAACGTTGCCCGTTGCAGGAACTACGGTTGGAAGACTGGATAAACGACAGTATGGCGGACGAAGGATCACCACCGTTAAAAAAGAAAGCAATGATGATGAATATGCCCGATCCTTCCCATCCACGGATACTCCACCTTTCTCCTTCTCGTATACCCAGTCTAAACACCTCCCGCCTTGCCGAACCCTCTTCTTCATCACGACCTGCTGAATCATCATCAGCAACCGCGAAACCACATCCACCAAAGGTACGGTTTATGCAGTCGCTGTCACCGAAAAGATCACGAAAAGGCAAAGAACGAGAAGAAGAACCGGGAAAGTGAGTCCTCTCCACTCCCAACATCCATTTTTTTTATGTCCATATGAATTGAACAGTGGATCCATTTGTCTTTATATTACCTAAAACGCATACCCTCCCTCTCTTCCTACTTCCGTCTCTCCACCCTTTGTAAAGTTGTATAGCCAGCTCGCGCTCCATTTGTTATAGCATTCTGTGTATCCCTGTTCCTTATTTTATTGTTCAACTTGTAGGTAGTTTTTTTTTCCCTTCTTCTCATGGAAGCACAATAAAAGAAATTCGCAATATTTATTGTTTTATAGAATCACTGAGGGGTTGAAATGCGAAGTCGGTTTCGTAGCTCGTCTAACGGTGTGTGGAACTCCTCTTCGTAGTAAACGTTCATCAAGGATGTGGCTGATGCACCGCACTGGATCGCCCAAGGAACGTAGATTCCATATAATTGTAGACGCTCTGGCCATGTCAACCGCAAAGGGCCGAAGAGAGAAGACAATCCTGTCATTGGCAATCCAGTCTGAGCCCACTCAAACCATTTTAACGCAATCTCTTCTTCAACTGTGACGCCCAACCCTGTCAACGTATGAAAGAAATCGTGGACCTCGCGATAACGCTTCATAACGTAAGCTAATTCTTCATCATCCACAAATTGAACCTGTTCTTTTCTTGGTTCATTCCTTGTGGCCTCTTATTTTTTTTCTGCCTTTTCGACTTACCGGACTACGGGTATCGGGTGTAACCCCTTGCTGGTCAAGCCAAGAGACATAGGCCGCACCAAAAGTTCCTGGAGCACACGTCTGCCTCAACTTATCCAAATCGATCGTGGATGAATGGATCACAGGCCTTTCGCGCAAAATGCGTCGGCCTGTTGCGGACTGTAGCATCTGGTCGCGCATCCGTCTCAGAAAAATAAAAGCTGTTGTTTCTCCTAGCGTCGCCACCATGTCTATGCAGCGGCATGAGGAAAACTTTTGGTACTTCTCTCATTACCTCCACGTAATGGATCTCTTAGAGCTGCGATGGCCGAACCTGTTGCTAGCACAGTTCGCTGCAAGCACGAAGTGGGGATGTGTGTGTCATACAATCGTCTCGATCGCGCGCCTACGCGGATTAGCATGAGTATGATCAATGCGTGCTCTTACCAAACGCAGATTGAGCAGTACTCGAGCAACGCACATGTCGCGGCACAAAAGTGCGAAGCTTTAACAATGATGAAAGAGTGCGAAACTGTCGCATGGTCTAGCGAAGAGAAAGAAAAATGGTACGATAACTGCAGTCCACATCTGAGTGTGTAGCGCCGCCGTCTCATTACGCAAAGCCTGTAAATTTTACACATTGGTACATGATTGGTAGCAATATCATCAGTTAATTGTTTACATTGTCTTGGTGTTCGATAGACGCGATATTCGTATAGACTAGCATAAAAATCCGTCTACCGTTGATAAATGGATTCGTATCGGACGTCAAATCTACCCAACGCCTGATAACCCTGCCATAGGGCCATCATGGAGAAGATAAATTTGGCAATAATTGATAGATAGGGCAGCATTTATTCACTCGATGTGAATAGATTGACATCGTTACCGGGATTTTTTATGAGAATAGAGCGAAAGGATTAAAACGCGTCTCTTTCCCCTTTAATACTCATCATATCCCGTCTTTTGTATGAGATCAGGGAACCTATTCTGATACAGATGCAACATGGAAGAATGGAGCACTCAACTATCAACTCCTTGCCTTAATGTAAATAAAGTGCTTTCTAACGCACTATCGATTTGAAGTTAACGTAATATAATTTAAACTAGCACAGAGTCGTATGAAAATCAATTATTTCATGTCAAAATGAGTTCTTAGGATGAACTTTTCTGTTTAAACATGTGTATGTTCTAGAAGATAGATGTTATAACGGTTGCTTGTCATTTTCGTCGGAATATGTTTCGGTTACGTCTATTTTTATGCGATCCATTTCTTTTTTCAAATGTTGCGACTCCTCCATCGCTTGTATATACTTCGATTCGCGCTGAGCATTGACAGCTCTTTCTTCTAGAAGCTGGCGTTTTACAACGTCCAAATGAGCAGTTAACCGTTCGACCAGTAGTTCTTGCTCACTAAATTGATGCGTTTTTGACTCGAGTTGTTGACGTAAATTGAAGATGGTGCCTTCCAGCTTGTTGACTGTTGTTGACTGAAACGAGGCAGAGATGGACCCTCTCGGACGCGATATGGATGAATGTCTTGATGACCTCTGTGGTATTCGACTTTTGGCTGTCCTTCGCCTCATATCTTGCAACTCTTCCTCCACGCGCTCTTTCTCTGCAATTGTCTTTGTGTATTCCATTCGCTGTTCCTCAACTTGCTGTCTTGTTTTTTCTAATGTCTCCTTCTCCTCCTTCAACCTCTCTTCAATTTGCTGCAGTTCATCATACTTCTCCTCCGCAATGCTGTCACTCTCTGCAGTCTCTCGCCTTCGGTCTGTGTCACTGACATCTTCTGCACTGGCTTCGCAATGTTCAATCCAAGAAACAACTTTGCTATGACCAGGTGACATGGATTCTTCCTCTTGAGATAAAGCAGCATTATCCTGCACTTCCTCGATTTGGTTATGGGTATCTTGACGGGAAGAATCTTCCGACTGTTTTTTGTTATTCATATAGCTGCCTGTCGCAGATATTTCTCCTGCTTCTTCTTCTCCAGGTTCCTCCCATCTTCGTAATCTTTGTTTATATAAAGTATTTTCGTCAAGCAGCTGCTGTATCTTGTCTTCAAGCTGGTTTGTCAATGATGTCCATTCTTTTTGGCTTTCTTCCATCATCTGGCTTTTCTTGATCATCGCTGCTTCCAAAAGCGCCACATGTTTTTCCAATTCGGAGAATTTCATCGTTAATTCATCTGCTTCTTGGTTCTTCTCTAGAGCATGTTGCGTGGTAGCTTTCAGCTGTTCCTCTGTTTCGCGCAAATGTTGTTCAAGTTGCTCATTCTGATGTAACTCCTGTTTATATTTTTGCCCTATTTCCTCTACCGCCGTCCGAAGCTCGTCGCTGTTCTTTTGAATTTTGTTATATTTTGTCTGCATTTCATCCTGGAAGGCTAAGGCTTCAGCTGTTTCCTTTTTTTGCTCCTCTAACTCTTGTTCTAACAGCTTCACTTTGTATTCGTATTCGGAAATATGGTCTCTTGCCTCTTTCAGCTCTTCCCTTTGATGCGAGACGAGCTGTTCTTTTAGTTGTAGTTGATATTCATGTTCCTCTGCCAATGTTCTCCAAGACATACTCTCGAATTTGAGAGATTCGATCTGCTTGTGTTGATCATCGATGGCACGTCTTGTGGTTTTTGACAGTACCAGGTCTTGGAGTCGTTCCAGGTCTGCCGTGTTTTCGTCAAGTTTTCGCCTTAAGCGTTGATATGAGTCTTCTGCGTTGATTGATCGATGATGTTTCTCTTGTTCTTGCATCCATGTTTCATCGTAGGGATCTACACCTGTGCAGGACGGAGTGAACATCGAACATGAAAGAGTCAGTGTCAAGTTAATGGAATGACCAACATGTAATAAATAAGACTGTTGTACCTTTATGACCTGCTGTCGTTTCGACTACTGAACTTGACGGTGCCAACAGCATAGTTGTAACCGTTTTTTGCCTTTCTCAGGAACAATTTTCGGAAGCGGGGAAGCGCAAAAGGAAAAAAAAAAGGGAACGCGGGTGACTTGGATCAAATTTGGAATGCCATGTCAGCGACAAAGTTGCCAAAAGAGTATGATCCATACTATCCTGAAGCAAGACAAAACTAATGCATTTCGTCTTTGATTAAAGTTCAACCACTTGTGTCCGTAATTGATGATACAAGTACCAGCTACTGTGCATGAAGATAAATTTCCCGAGTGTCACAGAGGAATGCTCACGCACGGCTGAATACTCCTCTGCTGTTGATCGTGGAACGCATAAAATATGGCGCAAACTGGGCAAAGAGAAGGTATAGCCTCTAGTTACTTGTATTTCTAAAATAAGTAGTTGTTTTTTTTTCTTGTCATGCGCCTTGGCGTCATTCGACGGTAAAGTGCATCATACCGAGTTCCACCCTCCTGTGCAGTTCTTCAGCTACTGTAAATACCCACAAAGTCAAGATACATTCTCGGAGAAAATAGATGAAAAGGAGCCAACAGCGCTCCACTCCAAGATGGAGCACGAATGCATAGATAATACCAGATCAGAGGTCCAAAGGCCTTAGAATCCTACAGCCAGGTACAGCGTCATATTAAACTGAGATTCTGCAGACGTGTCCGGTACGTATAAGGAAGCATACAAATGTTTGGAACTTTGTTTTTGAGAAGTCTCCGATGTTTCTTTTTTTTTTTTTTTCTAGGTCGGTTATCACCGCCGGTGCCAAGCAATCGTCGATTTCTAACAACTCAGATCTCGTTGTCTAAAACATATACGTTGTAGCATTCTAATAGGACATCTTGGCATATTTCACGGAAATAGTAAACTGCCATGTGTCGAAGACGTCCTCAAGAAAGCAGTATAGCGAATTGCATTCCATTGACATCTCCTACCTTTCAAACTATTGTAAGACTTCTGTTGACTAACCGAACAGGTAAGACGCAAAATAACAATTATTGAAGGTCACAATTGGACATTGTAGATGTTCTGTCATCAGATCAACCCCAATGGCTAGCATGGCGCATATTTAGAAGCGACGTTTCTCGCGTATAGAGGGATTAGGCTTTGCTTGATCCCAAGTCATGTGTAACAACTGAAGCAGCAAGTTTCTCAGTGGCACGTATCGTGTAACATCAGAACATTTGTCAAGCCCGTTCCCTGGCCTGTCGGTAGTACACCTTCTTTTTTATTATGAAATCTTACAGTACATCCTATACAGTACAAAGAAGCGCTAAATAATAGCGATATCTATTTCCGAAAATGGTGTAACGTGCATATCAACATATGTCTGTGTCGAGTACTAACCCCTGGATCATGTCAATGTCTCTGATCATGACCCATCTGTTGCATAAGAAGAGTCTCCAAGTAATTCTACCTTGCCTGTTTTCAAAATCGCTGCTGGTGATGATGTTTGTGTATATGTAGCACTCTTCTAGATCCCAACAAGAAATTTGCAAAGACAATTGTCGATCTCGATAATAATCATCATCAAAATGTAGCTAGAATATAAAACATGGAAGAAAACTAGCCTTTATTTGTAGAATTATATAATACAATGGCTTTGCTCACGAAACAATGATAAGGCGGTTCCTGAACAAGTATTCAGAATATCCATTCACCCTGAATGGGTGCTGATGAGCGGTTTTTGTGACATTTCACATGGCGCCATTGGAGAATCCATTTGGTGTTAACTAGAATATGATCCACTGATAAAAAGAGCAATTGAATATCAATATGAGTTACTAAGGGCAATTACATCCAAGGGGGAATGGACGATTCCCAGGAGTTACACACTACGCATGTCAAATCGGTAACACGTTGCGATCAGTACTCAATGCTACACGAAGCCAAGACTTCAATGTACCTGTTGTAACCAACAAGATATGCTGATTCTGAATGCATCAGGGTCTTGGCAGCTGCATTTTTTGGATTCAGCTATGGATAGGTTTCTTCAAGTTCCTTTGTGGAGAGGAAACCCAAAAAAAGAGTTTAATCGCCTCCCAAATTTATGGTTTTGAGACCAAATATGAGTACGAGTAACTTTATCAGGAGCAGCCTGATCTCCGTGTCAATCACATAGGAGACAAACGAAAAGATAATAAGCATGTTTTCCAAGACATAAATAATAGTCTTGAATTTTTATTGGTCGATGCACACATCTCCAGTATGTATATGTACAATACAAATATAGAGAGAGAGAGAGAGAGAGAGCTGTGTGTATATCGGGAACGCGACATAACACACACATTATGCAGCTACCTATTGTTCATAGAAAATAAAGAAATAAAAGGTATATAAAATAAAAATAACAACGACGAAGGAATGACGGAAAAAATAACATCTCTCTCCCCTCATCCCTCTCTCGGTTCCCCGGTCTCTAAGTGCTACGTTCACGTGAATCAGCAAGTCAAAAACTCAGTTCTACATTTCTCTTAGTTTCACCAGCCAAGCGTCTCCCGCTTCCTTCGTCTCTCTCGCTCTTTGTCAATGGCTCAAAAACAACTTTCAAAAGTAGAAGGCGGCAATGCAATACTGACACCACCAAAGAGCCCTTTGCATCGGAGGAAGTCGAGACGAGCAGAACCTGGAGAGAAATTTGATGGTCGGTGTCTGACAGAAACGAAACTGCATACTCACACCATGCAGACTACATTCTTAGACGCAAAGAAGAGATAGCACAACAACATAAGCGAGTGTCAATATGGACTAGCCCTATCTTGGTGGTGTCGTATTTCGCCATGTACACGTTCTATGAAGCGCGTTCTGCCGCCATGTTCCTTTACTACCATAGACAGGTGACATTTGGTCTCCTTCTCTGCATGGGCATAATCTCTGTGTTATGTCAAATGGAAGGACCCCATCAGGATGTAGGTCAAGCGATCGGGAATGTAGTCTGTCAGGTGCTTATCGTGAGCATACATAGGTCGTTCAGGTGATAGAGCAACAGATAGTGTGGTACGGCTACTGGGTATTGTTGGGGGTTGCATCGGCCATTGGACTGGGAACAGGGCTACATACCTTTTTGCTGTTTTTGGGACCTTATATTGCCGAAGTGACAATGGCTGCATACGAATGCCAAAGCGCAGATCTACTCATCAGAGATAGTGTGAGGTAAAAGTCGGTGAGTTACGGGAAAGGGAACAAGGACTGAGTATATCTTGTAGTCATCGATTGCACTGTCGTCCAATATCTGATTTCGCTGTACCATCAACAGCTGCCGTATCATTATGGGCTATTTACCGACAAGTTCGGTGGGAGAGTTTCGCGTGGGGCACAGGTACAGCCCTGGGCGAACTACCGCCCTATTTTGTTGCGCGTGCAGGTTAGTTTTTTTTTCCTTCTTCTTTAGAAATGACTGCAGTGGATTGACATGTTTTCGGGATAGTGGCCTTATCAGGGGGCAAAAGTGAGGATATGGCGGAATTTGAAGCTGGTTTAGCAAAGTCGTCAGAGGAACGCACAGTCAAAGACAGGTTCATTCATCTGGTTTATAACATTATGCAACGCATGGGATTCTTTGGTATCTTGTTATTTGCATCCATTCCAAATCCTCTATTTGACTTAGCAGGTATCACCTGCGGTCACTTTTTGGTGCCATTTTCAACCTTTTTTGGTGCAACGTTTCTTGGCAAAGCCTGCGTCAAAGCATCTCTACAGGTAAGCGGGTCTTCTGTAGCAACATAAAAGAAGAAAGGAAAGGATGTTAATAACTCTATTTTTTACTTAGTCCATGATTGTCATTCTGGCATTTTCAAATGATACCCTATCTGTATTTCTCGGTACCTTGGAGAGAAACGTACCAGCCTTGCACAGCATTGTTGCACAGATCATTCACGATCAAACTCATAAAATTGGCAAATCGGAGGAGGAAGTAAGACAGGAGGTAAAAACAAAAAAAAACAAAGAAAGCGGTAAATATTACGTTTACTTACCATACTATTTTCTAGACGAATCTCTTTGGTTCTGCATGGAATATCTTCCTGTCGCTTATGCTATGCTATTTTGTTATCTCATCTATCGAATCTTTGGGTCTGGCGTTCATGAAGAAGCAACATGAAGAAGAAATGAAGCGTCTTGAGCAACAAAGTGGATCTCATTAATATCCTTCGAAATCTCCTCTCTCTGCTTTTATCTTTTCTGCACGCCTTGTCGTTTTCTTTTTTTTTTCGGTTCTTTTTCTTTCTTTTTCTTTATGATACTTTGTACTTTGATGATAATTAGGTGGATATATTTGTCTTGGCTTTTTCTTTAATTTTTTAGAAACTTATTGTAATCGAACGTTTGCTTTGCAAACATGTTATTTTTTTATAGAAGAGATAATAGTAACCCCAACAAGTGTATAGCCTCCTATGCTTCGGGCAATCCCGATAAAATAGTGGATTTGAATGAGCGATTAAATAAATATTGCGTTACGTTCAAGTCGAATAAAGTTTGCGCTGGAAAGTGATGCGCCGTTGTGCTGAGCAGTAGTTCGCCTAGCGTTAATCCAGGGAATAATTTGCGTCTGTGACCTGAGCCTTGCATTGGAGCAGTTCACTATTTTAGTGATGGGTTCCTAGTATCTCATCCGAAGCAGTAAAGACCTCTCAAGGTAAGGACAAGTTCGACCCAAAAAAGTCGTATTTAAGGGCACGCATGAATTTCTGCAGCTCTGTCCATCGTACATCCCCGATATGGATGTCGATTGTTTATCACATACACAAGATCATTAATGTCTTTTTATCTATCATTTACCCTGCATGATCTACGCCCTGAACCATCCCGGCTATCGTGTAACCCCTTCGTTCGCGAACAGGTAAGCACACGTCATGGTGAATTCCTATACTAATGACTGCGCATTCAATTCCTTCTTCAGAGCAAATTTAGCTTTAGTGAAATGCAAGATTTATTTAGAGTATAGTAAAAATCATTCAATAGACAGTAACCTGCGCTATTACTTGCATGTTTCGCGAGGCCATCTCCTTGTGACTTAATACTAGTTTTAATCGCATGTGGATGGGATTACAGAAGGCGCTATGCCTTGCAAAGACGACTTGGATGACAATAAATATCGACAGTTAAATAGACGATGCGTAACACATCCTCCAAAAGAAGCATTTGTAGAAAAAAATTTATTTAGTTCGGTGCCGGAGGAAAAGTCCACGGTACTTGACCTTTGCTACCGCTCCATGCAGGCACGTAAGAGGATTCAGAAGATTCTACTTTTGGTTTCCGACCATACTTATTGTAGAGATCAAAGTCAGAGGGTGATACTTGTCCTTCTGGTGTAAAACTTTTAAGAACGACAAAGCTTCGTTCATCCTTTTTGCGGACAAGCAAGTATGATCCAACGTCCAACGTGCTAGAGGTTCAAATATTAGCAGAGTTAGATAAGGAAAAGAAGAACTCACCTATGCAGATGCGAAAACACATGGCGTAGTAGCTCGCTCTCTTGTCTTGGTTGCCTAGACGACGCCCGCTCAGTCATGGCTTGCTTTGCTACCATACTAACCATTTGTCCCTCATAATATCCACCATCTGCTTCCGGTCAACACGCATCAACTTGTGATTAAGTACATCAATTCGCCCTTCAACAACTATTGCATGGCCGGCGATAAAAGACCGCATCCAGTTTTTTGCACGTTCTGTAGGTGTAGTAGACTCTTCTACACCATTTCGTATCTGGTAGTCGAGTTTCGTCGTTAGACATATATGCCGACATTCGGAATTATTGCCTTGAGGATTCTAACCCACACGGTTCAGTAATGTTTAGAAGGTCATATCTTCATACCAGTTCGAGCTCCCCGTCTGTCTGATGTCTAATTAAAATGTCCATATCCCCAAAGTTCCATAAATTATATATCAAGTTCTCATTTTTGTGAGGATCCCAAGCTTCATCGCCAGCGGTACCTATTATCCTTGTTTAGACAAACTCCAGAAAGGTACGTTCCTCTTTTTACCTTTCCGATCAAAATCAGGTGGGAGATAGCTATGAGGCACCGTTCGACGAAATTTCCACTCTAAGCAGTAGCTTTTAAAAACCCAGTCGTAGATGAGCGAATTTAATTCTCGGGGCGTCATAGATTCGTTAAGCAGTGGTCGGTCGAAGCAGATAACCTTTGCTATAATCATGTCTATAAAACATTCTGACTTCCGGTGACGTCCTACCTGACATATCAGTCCTCTTCACCGTAATAGGAATGACCAAATCTGACGATGGGCTATTTTCAACTTCCATAAAGGCTAGCAAGGCGCTAGACGAAATGACTATTTGGACATCAATGCCTTTTAACAGATGGGTAACAATCCGGTCTCGACTAACAACCGGTGGGATCTTGACGATAACTTGTTAGAAACCACTGTGCTACTCACAATTTATCATATCACCTTTTTTCTGTAGTAATCGTTGTTTCCCGCTTCTTTCCACCTGAGATATTGCTTTTTCAAGTCTAAAGTTTTTGGAGTCGAAAGGAAATTTGCTCGGCAGCGAGCCGTTTGACCCTACACCAATAAGTCACGTCAATCCAACAATTAAACGGTATCAAAGCAGGTCTTACACAAGAAGCTACGTTTCGCTTAAACGATAGGATTGGACTATTGATGGCGATCTCTTTTGGAAAGTCAAAGGTGCTATAGTGCGTATAGTATTGCTGCTCTGACATTAATAATGGCAAGCTCCTATTGTCAAAATATCTTACCGGATATTTCGATACCCTTTGTCTTTCCAACCAGCAATAACGCTAGGGATAACGTGTCAGATAGTTATAAAGTCATCACATCGCTTACGTCAAACATCATTGCAACATTATTATCCAAGTAATCATATATGCCACTAGCAAGCGACAGTTGCCGCTGGTACTGAATGAAATCGTCTTTTTCACGTTCAAAATTACTGCACATTTGGGCATGCCACGCCTGATCAGATTTTGACACTTGTGATGGCTTAAGCCGCTACCGTAAGGACTTCTTTTTGTTTCGATGGGGTATCTTTACTTACATTGTTCCTCAACTCTTCGGACACCTGGTTAAACCTTATATGTTGTGCTTTATTATATCGTGAATGACGTTGTTGGATATCAGGTTGCTGCAAATCATGTTCAAGAGCGGCCATAGAGGCTACTTCAACATCGGAAACAAGTGGTTTCGGATGTTGCTGAGGCGTTATGTCTTTGGGCACCGTGGTACGGCTGGCCTTAAGAGGAGAAAGCTTTTCCGGAGGTCGTGCCTCCGGTATGGTCCCCGCAGAAGAGGCCGATACTGCTGCACGAGATGAATCAGGGATACGATTTGGTTCAGGTGTTGCTTGTGATTGTACAGATGATTTTAAGGCTTGAACTAACTTTGCTGTAATTGCTGATAATGAATTCCTAGAATATTTTTCGTATTCTTCTCGTGTAAAGAAGGTACTGTGCTTTTTGGGGACGCTTTCTACTGTCTGTTTTGCGCCTCCAGAGATGTCAGAGTTGTTATTATTACTGTCGATTTCCGTCCTGTTGACATCTGTTTCCTGTATAAATGAAGACTGATATGGCAATTCATCCCCTAATGATATTGGCGATGAACCCGGTCCCTCCTGTTCAGGATCTATCGCGTTATTTATGGGCGTCAATCGTTTCTTTAAAAAGGGCTAGCGTGCTGTATCTGTATACCTTTGGTCTCCGGTTCGGCCGCTATCACTGGAGTAATATCGGCACTTCCGCCTAGAGCACGTGTGTCTTTTTCTTCTGTTGTCGATCCTTCTCGATTTTCTTGTTCTGTATTGGAGATCTCCATCGGTGTACTGGCGGTGTCATCTTCCGCGCCGGTCCCCTCTTCATGTTCGTCCTCATTACTTGGTTCGTCTTCAATGTTAGCTTTTTTTGCAGGCTGTTGTGATTTATCCAAAGAATCACTGCTATGTTGACGTTTCAACTCGCGCGATTGTCTTCGTGTTACAGGCATACTGAGAAACAGGCCCACAGTAATTCCTAAACCACACAACAACTAAAGGCAAAATATTTAGCCGGATATGATTGACGCATGAACATATAGTGCCCCCAATCTTGCTTAAAGTAGAACAGTTTGCCTATAAGCTTAAATCATTAAGTAAAGAGTACATTATAGTATCCAGTGCCCATTGTTGTTTGTCTAGAGTATTACCCACGAAAAAGATGTAGAGGTGTTGAACTTGATACAGTCGTCGTTACATTGCCTGCTTTAGAAAAGCTTGTACACATGGAATATCGAATCACTTGATGTAACAATATGTTTCTTAGTTGTCGCTGAAGTCTTGTTGTTATGTTTCTTTGAAACATGTTAATACAGTGACTACTTACTAATAATGTCTTGACTTGGATCTACGAGGCAGGCACTTCTTTATTATGTCACTGAAACGATACGGAAAGGCTTCCAGCGAAATTCCTTTTAATCTTACATCTATGCCACATCGCGATGCACATGACGATGTGTTTCAATCGAACACGTTGTCCCGGTCCAATCGTCAAGCATCTGGAAGCCGAAAAGCGCAGTCGCGCAACCGATCTTCGCCAGGAATCGACAAACGGGCAAATCGATGGCAACGAGGTGCTAATGAAGACTCCCAGCAAACGAAATTATCCGCCCCTAGAAAGCACGAACCAGACGATCGTTGTGTATCACCGTTTTCATCAACTGCCAATGGCGATCATGGGCGAATGCAATCTTGCGTGAAACCCGTTGGCGTCATGGTGCCTCGTAATGGTCGCGTCTTGTCTTTATCAAGGGCACAACAGAGGCTATCGAAGGATGCTGTTAAAACGCTATCTGATAAGGAGGATATTCAGACTGCAAATTCACAACGGATACCCAAACAGCATACATCGGCTCAAGGAGAAACCAGCGCCGGCAGGGAGCAACGACAGCAGCGAATAATCATGCCAGAGCAGTCTGACGAAGAGGATGAAGTGATTCTCACCAATTGTAATTTACCGCCAAGGTACCCTCTCCCTGGAGCAAAGGACATAAAGAGAAATCACAACTCTTCAACATTTACGAGAACCTTGTCAGATCGATCCAATCCTCAGCCGCCTGAAGACCAACGCCGTAAAAGCCCAAGCGATACGCCGTATACGAGGCAACCGGAATACACAAGCGTCCGATGCGCGAGCCCATCTTCTGCCACACAGAGACGCGGCGTCAGTGCTAATAAACGCAGATCAGAATTTTTTAATCGTCGAAATACTATTGATAACGACGACAATGATTTTCGTGAGTGTAAGAAGTACAGACAATGGATGAAAGAAGAGACCCGAATATATGAGATCTCGGCGCCTGAAGATAGGCTAAAAGGCGTTGGCTTTTCGGACAAAGCATCAGAGACACCAAATTCTAATTCCCAACGTATAAACATACCACCAAGAGCGCGTGATGTCACTCTCTCCAGAACGAAGGGACGTCCGTCCAAAATTGCTATTGAAGATGACGATGATAAGGACAGTCCTTTGTTTTTAACAGTAAGTTTGTGCTCCGTACTCCTACATAACTTACATCTATGTGCATAGCCGTACACAGACAAGGATATGCGTGCTATCTCATGTGGAAATGGTGTTTGTATAGTGGAAGGTGGCGCTACCGACCGATCGAGTGATACGCTGTTTTTGCCAAAACGCGCTCGCCCGGCGGATAAGCAGCACAGGGAGCAGCCGTCTGCAGAAACCAAGGAGAAGTTGATCATGCGTCCGCGTCATACAAAACCCGAGCATCAAGCTTCTCAAAGCCGTGTCGAAAAATCCAAACCCTTGAGTCTTGGAAAGAAGGATAGTGATGATCTAGTCAATGTTGATGAGCAAAGTACATTGGTGATACCGTTTAAAATAGCAAGCGCACGAGGAGAGAAGATGAATCGGGAAGCAATTAACAAAAAGCGGAAAGAATTCCAAGAACTCGAATCATCCATTTTTTCAGGCGATGATCGGCTACCGGAGAACAAAGATGAAGAAGGTAGGCAGCGTTTGATATGCTCGACTTGTTCTAATTGCGTCTTAGTTCGCTGTCCTTACTGCAATGAGATCTTTGCTACGCCTTTACCAACTGTCATTGCTGAGGCGCTTGCAGATATCCAGATCAAAAATGAGACTTTCGAACGAGAATATCAGCAATATCACAATTCAAAACCACTGCCACATTGGGTTGAAGCCTGTAAACCAATGCGGAAAGTATCAAATATGGAGCAGTACTCTTTTTGTCGTCTGCACCGGATAGAATTAGTGATAAAACCGCAAGGCCGATACAACGGGTATCCAGAACATATCGATTTTGATGCGATCGGGACACGGATAGCGAAGTTCAAGCACGAGTTACTGGACGTTATTTATGGAAGGATAGCCAGTACATACCGCGAGATAGCGCTCAAGGCTTATGAAGATTTAGGCAAGAAACGAGCCCGAAGTACAATGAGCGTCATGGCTCGCTTTGAGACGACACTGGTAAGCGTCAAGCTAGCTTTACGTATACATACCATTGACCGTCGTTCTGTGCAGCCTGGATACTATGGTTCAAGAGGAGCCGCTGTAATCTTTGATTCCCTGAGCAGCATGTTTCTTCATACAGGCGTTCTGACGAAAGACAAGATTGCTCCGCAACTACCATTAGAGTATCTACAACAGATTCTTGTACCGGAAGCTGGCTTTCGGCTCATTCGCGAAGACTTGATGCAGCAAAAGGAAGCTAGATTACTTACATTGAATTCATCAGAGTGGGCTGAGAAAGCCAAAACGGTGATGCAAGAAAGTAGCGAGTATGGAAGCCTGATCTATCCTGACGAGGATAAAGAAGAAGAACGAGGCGATGATCACAGTGATGAGGGAATCCCTGCAACAAGAACTATCCGATACGTATCATCGGGAGAAAGCGAAGATGAAGACGGAGATCAAGATTCAGACATACAAGCCCACTACGAAGAAGAAATCACCATTCTTTCGGATGACGATGAGTAAAAGGAACTCGAAAAATCCGACGGATAACGATTACAAGCGTGTACAATTTAGACGTATGTCACCGTAAACACAATCTTTCTTGGACGTAAATACCGCTATATTACTGCTGTGCAGTCGCGATGAACCTCTCAATGATCAAGCCCATTATTCACAGCTCAAATGTCATAAACTACAGTTACGTACTACATGCTGCATTTGCCAATACTCGTGCAACAAACCACCATTGTTCTCTCGTTTCCCACCTGAGCAATGTTTAGACCCGTCATATTTACCGCCATTCAACACGACTATCCTGAGACAACAAGTGCGAGTCACTCACAGCATATGAACGCGTCTTGTTCGTTTGATAGCACGTTTTACACCCTTCTCCCAACTTACAAACTTAGAAGAATCTCCAACTCAGTCTGTTTCGCATAAATCACAATGTATAACAAACCCTCCTCACAAAATGATGCTCAACAGAAAAGAACGTTAAAACAAAGGCGTGTCAACGCATTTTCTTTTTAGATATAGCTGTTTTCTTCAAGTATCTAATGGTGTTCGACGTTCTTGTGGTGCTCTAAAAAAAAAAGCAAATTTGCTTAGTATGGGCGCAACCAAAACATTAGCTGACACCTACTCAAGTGGAAGTGGTAGTCAATGCTGTAGCCAATGACGAAGATACCGAACAAGGCGTGCAACATGGGGGTGAAGGAGGCATTCTCGCCGTCAATGTAGCGGGCCTTGTAGCGACCGAACAAGCCAGAGGGCTTGGCAGCCTCAACAGTACCCTTGGGCAATTTCTAAAAAAAAAAAATCACGATTAAGCATTCCACGCAGATCTTGTTCGTTATCCATGAGTATACCTTGTAGAAGTTGACCAACTGGCCAATCTGAGCGTCCTTGGCGGAGCCCGACAATTTGGTGGAGGCAGCCAAGTTAGGAGGGATGAGGCTCTTGGTGCTGTAGGCGCGACGGGCAATGGCGTTCATGATTCTGAAGAGGTGAGAGAGAAAAAAGCCCAACAAAAAAATTCTTAATTCGCGTGCGCCGGGATTCGCTGGAGGCACCCCAGCACATCCAAAATGACGTCAATAAAACCAACCAATCATGTAGCCTTTTTACCTATAAACGCCCGAAAGCGTTTGCCCGCTGTAACTGCCGGACGCGAAACCCGTACCTAACAAAGAGACAGGTTGGAAGCTCCTTAACTGCCCATCCCCAGTAGGGGAAAGATGTGCGGCAAGATTCTAACTTCAGAACCACGGTTATTTCGGATCCAAAATATATTCCTGTCGCGGGGAGAAACATTTTCCCAGTGAGAAAAATAGAAACAGCCTGTAAAAAAATAAAATACGTTGTTTTTATTTATGTCTCCTTTAGCACAGTGTCCTAGTTGGACATATTTGCTCGAGAGGGGAACATGTAGTAGATGGAATAATACAAGAGAAAGTATGTGGTATTGGACTACAGAAATTAGGATAGCACAAGTTTAAGCAGAAGTGGATTTTAGGTACAAGGAAAGGGAAGCGACCACGGGAATAGCTGTTCTTGCATAACCTTGCTACTTCCGTCGAACGACACGGTGTTAAAACTCTTGTGGCGGGGGGGGTGGGGGTTGAACCTGGAAAAAAGCAAAATATAATACATCCAGGTGAACTTTACGCTTTGAAGTATTCCTTTTAGAAATGGGACTTTTTAGTGCCCGCATACATTTCTGGGTAGTTTCTGTGTAAGGTATGGCTCCAGAAAGTGCGGGTCGGATTAGGTATGACTCCTAACAGATCTGTTTCTGTAATGAACAGTGATTGGCTGTTGCGATCATGCTGTAAATATGTGACGTTCTAATTTTCAGTTTACGTAATGCAACTTGAAGCTCAGTATAATTCCTTACCGCATGAGGGATCCTATTATATACCCTGCACCTCTCTACAAAGGTAGTTATACCTAACACCATGTGTGTTAGTACCGGTGAGAAATTTCCGGCACTATGGACATGTCCGAGTGCTGGGAGTGGGAAGGAGCCTTCACTCTACGCATTGTTGGTCTGCCTGGAGCGGAGTGGTTGATTTTTGGAAGTTATGCGTAGATAGAAGATAGAATTATACGTATCACTGTGCTTCTATAGTTGTTATTACGAGAGAACTAGTATTCTCGTTATTGATGAACGCTATCTTTACAATCTTTTGGGTGTTTTACATGATGGTCGAACATAATTGGTTAATCCATTTCCCTTCTTTATGCCTCTGGACTTCAAAACATATCTTCTCTCGATCTCAGATACAGTGGGCATTATCACTTTCTGTTTGTTCTTTAGCACTTTCTTGTTACAATCCTGTACTTGCTTACCTTTGACAGCAACATGAATTCAACGATTGCTGGCAAGCTTTCCAACTCGCTAATGCTGTCGATAAAGCGGAATGATCCAATCTCAATCATCCTGTAAATAGCTTCGAATTGAAGGTCCATCTTGTACAGCGTGCATTTGAACCCTTGGATCATGAAAATGAGATCTAGTAATGCCAGATATCTTTTCCTACTACCTTCCACAAGCACACCCATAACTGTGGGGTTTTTGACACTGAGGGCGACCAGCGAGTCCACCATCGCCTTTAGCTCCTTTCCAACCTTAACTAGGTCGCCTTCGCCGTTTTTCCGTCTATTTTCGTTGCCTGGAGGTTTCGCCTCCATCGTCAGTATACTTATGTCTCGCTGACGGGGGGTCACATGCACCGTGTAGTCTGCTTTGGGACTGACATCCGATTCTGTTTTGGTCGGGAAATTCTTGTTGGCCCTATGGAATTAATAAGTATTACATTTGCGGATAATTCGGAGGATTCTATATTCTCACCAGTTGTGATTTAAGGTATCATCCTCGCCGAAAATCACATCAACGAAGTCGGAGAAGCGATCCTTGATGAAGGTGTCTTCTACACCTCCACTGTATCTCTTTTTCAGCCTTGGCACCCTGATTTCACGTATCTTTTAGAACAAAATACACGGAAACCTAATTATCGGACATACAAACGGTGCATAATATCAGCAAATATGAGCAAATTGTCATCCCCATCCGTAATAGCTGTCTGCATATATCTACAGGTATTTTGCTTAAGACTTTTAGCGTCACCGAAGCCGTTCGCTTCCACCTACAATAGCAAATATCAATTCAGTTATCCGTATATCCTAAATTTATCAGCCATACCACCTGCTTCAGTTCCAACGCCCATTCATGTGCCTTTGCTGAGAGACGTGGACGTTTTTCTGCCATGCCGTCATATATACACCCGTGATGCTTTCTAGAGAGAAAAGCTCTCGTAACAGAGTCGCCATAGTTAGGTGTGAACAGAAAAATAAAGTTCAGAGATCTATACGAGAGTCCGTTACATATCGGTAACAATGGATTGTACAAATCTTACAGCACTCTGATATCCGACAACCTCCCATCCTTACGGACGTCTAGCCGCATTGATGCCGCACGATAATCCATTAGCTCACCACTCATATCGATGAAGTCTTCAAAAATCCACTAAATATTATTAAGTCAGTTAGAAGCTATCGATCATTAGTAAATCAATGCGCATACTCGTGCATGATCATACTCAAGTGCTTGCTGCGATCTGGAAGTCTCACCAACGTGACGATACCGGATTTTTTGCTTTTTTTGATATTCACTGCTACTTTCAGAGGTCTCCGATCCATCATCGCTCTCATTACTAAGCTGCGAAAGTCTCCGTTTCCTTGTAAATATCGTCAGGTACGAGGCAGTATATTAACTCCAAATCCACCTACAATTCACGCTGCAGCTCTTGCGTCTCTCTCTCGATGGCAGTAGTGACGTAGCTATCCAAGGCAACTTGCTTATCGGCTCTTTGCAGTTGCTGTTTCACAGCGATGGCTGAGGCGCGTTTCTGGAAATTATTCCAAAAGGAAATATTTGTGCTATCACTATGACACTCCTTGTAGGTCGGGGTTTAGATACCACTTTGAGAAACAGACACTTGGAAGTTACCTTGAGACTCGTTTTTGCAATTTTCAACTTTCTTCTCCAATTATTGTCGCGTTTGTACTTCATTTTCAATTGAGATATATCTTTTGCGAGGGCATCGTGAGCTCTTGACTTGGTGGAGGATGGATATCTCAATGTATATGCTGTGTCGTAACTTGTTATGTCGAAATCGCCAAGTGATTCCCAAAAATCTTTCACAATTAGCAAAACATCTTAGAGAGCGAAGCTTACGTACCTGGAAGAATAAGTGATTTCGTTGTCATAACAAGTTTGTGAGAAGAATGTTGCTTGCACAGAGGCCTACTGCGGACGGCAGAATCTACAGCAAACTCAGCGGTACCTCAACAATTTTTTTTGCTGCTACCAAATTCCTAAGATTAACTGGAGGTATTCATTCGCTGATTTCTGGCTCCGAAGATTAACTCGTCGTTTTTATTGGCGCAGAATACCACAGACACCGCAGGCGAGCCATTGCTCAGTTAATCTTCGGAGTTGTCTCTCATCGGAGCTGATCTGACCCTAAATTACATGTGCCTTTAACATTGAAGTTGAAATGCGTTTCCCTTTCTCTTTAACCTTCCTGTACTATGAACACTTCGGAGAATCGATCAACTAGCCTTTTAGAGAGTGAAGAGATACATGCATCCATTGACGCAAATCTCATGGATGATGTCTCTGACGAAGAAGAGCCATGTCCAGACACCTTTGAGCCATACTTTCAGCACCTGCAACAGAAAATGACAGCCGAAATGAGAAGATCCAAAAAAAACTGCCCGCCTGTTATTAAAATAGCTCGTTCTGGATTATGAAGCCTAATGCGTTCTTCAGTCTAAAAAGTCGATATGATCTAGATCCAACTGAACTGTGCAAGCCGCGGATATTCATCTGGCTAGTACATCTGCTGGTCGACCAGTTGAAGTGTCCAAGGGTTGGCTGCAAGGGAAATCTGCAAACACACGGATGGCCATCAAGTCCGTGCGCTCAACGAATCTTAGATATTGAAGACAACTTCTATCTAATGTCTTACAGATGTGTGGTATATGTAGACGGTCGTAGTATTCATCCTATTGAAATGTGTTCCATAACAGGAAGATCGGGATTAACGTGTTTCCATTTACAGTGAGCTTCTCTATATTGGAACACCGATTATGCCTCATCTCTAAATCATAGACATCGCCGAGGTCATTAACAAGGTGGCACTGCCACCGCAGTAATTACCATCATGAACACCTATCACCGAGAAGAACGTTCACTTAAATCTGAATTCCGAAAAGACTGAACAAATATAAATAGGCAGAGAAATTGAATGAAATAAAGATATCCAACAGTCTCGAAGGATTTTTATCCGTTTCCCTTTTGCTAAACTTATTCAAATACCACAAGATGCATCTGTGACACTTGTAGAAGAACAATACTGGACCATGACAAGCAATTACTGGATACGCTTCCACCATTGCTTTCACTAGAATTTCCAGCCATTCTTTCTCACCGTAGTGATGTTTCCAGAAGAATGATGGATATGATGCGCAGCTGTTTTAGCGCATGCATGGGCCCAAACGCGTTTGTACGGATGTTGTGGGAGCAGCACACGAAATGCCATGACCGGATAGAGCTGCAGTACCTTTCTTCTAGAAAGTATCATCGGGACCAAGGGAGAAGAGCGGGTTCCATGTTTCAATATTTAAGACGTCAAGCAGAGCAGTATAAAACCTTCCCTGCCTTTGATGAAGAGTACTGCGGTTTCATCCCGTCCGAAGGATATCTTACGAAAATGTATAACTCATTTGTACATTCGAGACTCGAGGACTACGATCAACATACGAGTAGCCTGCCTGCGACCATTCGCAAGGTTGATCATAGCCACAAGGTATCTATCTAGAATATCCATGCAACATACAATTCACATAAACCTTGATATCGCCTCTTCACAGGTCACAAAACATATCGCGCGCATTGAAGGCGTCAGGATCTTCGAAGGAATGTTAACTATACAAAATGAATTTGAAGAGATCCGCTTCCAAGCGTTCGTTCCTACAACGTCAATGCAGCATATTACCGGTGCAATGAACAGTATAGTAAAATTCACCTCGTCTTTTTGGCCATCCGATGCCAGAGTTGCTGTACACCAACAAAGTGAATTCAGACAAAGCTTTCATCGAGCGATGGTTCCCGTCCCTAAAGCAGGGTATCTCTCCAATCGATTTGGACAAATACAAGCACCTCCCGCCTTTTGAGCTCCCGCATGAAGTCCGAGTGGTCGTCATCTCCCTGCCAGAAGATATAGACACGTCTGTGTCAGCTATATTAGTTGATGCCTTAGATCATCCCATGACCGTAGGATTAGACGCACAATGGACGATTCATCCTTCCAATCCGCGCCATGCAGAGCCTGTCTCTCTTTTACAAGTAGCTTGGAAGAAACAGGTGCTGTTAATATAGCTGGGCAACCTTCGACACAGATTGCTCAATGCCTTGGAAGCATTGTTAACTGATACCAGAGGGCAGAAAGCCGGTAGGAGTATCGGAGGAGACTTCAGCCGTCTACAAAGAGATCATGACGGTTTACAGTGCAATGGCGGCGTAGAACTTGGCAGACTTTGCAAAGACAAAGGCTTCTCAAGATGGCCTTATAGGCTTGGCAGGCATGTGTGCCCTACTTTTGTGACACCGTCTGGAAAAGCCTTCCTCTGTTCGAATTGACCGGTGGGATGGAATCCTTACGGATGAGCAAAAAAAGTACGCGGCCACGGATGCCTGGTTCAGCCTGAAAGTTTACGAGAAGTTAGCTGATCTTTCAGATTCTGGAATGCCCATCGCCGCTGCCACACCTGGGCGAGCGGTGACTATAGTGGGTGAATATTATAAGCGATCAAGAGAGGTAAGGCCACGTTGCTATATATATATTCAATTGTTCATATTGAAACTCATACACATACACATGAATGATAGCCCCTCCAGCCTCGCCCAGAATCAAGTCTTGGTCTCTATTTCAGATGTCCTTATACCTGGTGCATACCTTCCTTTGAAAGAATGCAGTATTGGGTCGCTAGGTCAAACGCCTTTTATGCTGGTCGTAAAGGCTAGCAATCTATATACCCGAAACACTGACGTCGCGACCAACGCGTCATCCACATATGAATCATGTGGGAAAGAGGATCTTGAACAGTCGGCTCAGCACTGGGATGCTCATGATTTGGACACCGAATGAAACAGTGTCTGGGACCCAGAAAACGAAAATGAAAGCACCGAAATACCCCAACATGCTGTCGATACACCAGCAGCTGATCATACCTCGTGGGAAACAGGAAAGAAGCTACTAGATCCGATAGCAATGTATTCCTATGACGCAAATGAAGATACCCAGCATTATACCCGATCAAGGGTTATTCAAGACTTCTGGTACGCGCTCAAGAGAATTACCTTACCGAAAAGACATGGTCTGCGACTTGAATTCCAGCGAGCACTAGTAGACACTGTTATGCGCATGGACGAGGATAATGTGCGAAATGTCTCGAGAATATTGGAGGAAAGAGGGGAGACATTCGGCTACGCGTTCAAAACGCGTAATTCATGGGTGTTGGCGCGAATCAGACGAGTTGTTCCTCCTGAAGAAGAGTCATTACCCTTGATATACCAATTGTTTATTAAGTATGGACCATTGAAATGCGCCACAACAAATCAACCGTTATTTAATACCCAAGCCTGGAATGATGCCGCAAGTTTCCTGAAACTGGTAAAAGCAGGACTTCTAGCAGATTTGCCAGAGATGGCAATATACCATCGACATAGACAAGATCAGCATGGGCTGACGATATACCAATGTTCGCGTGGCACCGGTTCCCTGGAAGGCGGCGTTCATCAAAACATTATCAGTATATTTGGAGCGTTTAATGCAAGTCCACGTTTTGCCTGTTCTTTAGTCACTGAATACCGTACTAGACACAACCTCTCAGTAAGTACTAATATAATTGATGGAACCTTTTCCCCTCTTACACGTGCGCAACGTTTGCTATATGTCATAGGTTGGTACGTTAAACAGAGCTGGCAAGCAATACCGAAGCCATTATGATATCTGGCTGAAAAATGCCATACAGATGCTATACCTACAATTTGATGGAAGTATACCGATGCATTGGCAGGGGTGGACAAATATAAAGCTTTCGCAGCGATCATCAGAAGTGTTCAATATCAACCCGATACCACATGGAAGCTGGCTGCACCATAGATACCATATTATCGTCAACCATCAGATACCTGCAACATCGACAGCAGACGAAATATGCAATCCTTCCGATACACACAAAAGAGGAACGAAGACTGTTCAACGATATCTGTATACGGAACGCGAATCCCAGCCACAGATCGTCTGCAAAGTGGACCCAGTTTGCGATTCAGTGGAACGAGCGCGCTGACGGCGTGAATATCTTTTACAAATATCCAGAAATCCTACGTTCCTATTTTACCACGTGGTCTGAGAGAGATACTTGACTGAATACCCTTAGCAACACACAATATCAACGACGAGAAGCAGACGAAGTCCGAAACATACGTGTCAGTGCTCCCCCAACTATACCACCTGCCGTTCCATCTTTCATACCAAGAGCACCAGTGTCTAGGATATCTCACCAAGACACAAGACAGAGACAAACGCATAGAGCAAATTTACAAGCTGCTTCTCCAGGATCACTCGGTGATTTTATACCTCAAACATCCTATTAAGTCAGCGTGTTTGGTTCGCTTCCATTGATTAGCACTGCACTGCCTCCCGAACGTGTGTTTTTCTAAGACCGCCGTTATCGACAAACGATCAAAGCAAGAGAAATGAGACAGCACCTACAGGGAAAGCATCAAGGAAAGCAAAAACGGTCACCAAGGGAATAGCCATCAAGCGTCCAAAGGAAACCATCAAGAGAGCAAACCCGTAAAAGAAACTTTCATATAAAGGCTAGGGCGATCAAGTAGAACAAGATTATCAAAACGGATAAATTTGTCGAAAGAAAAGCTGCCAAGATAAACAGAACCGTCAATAAGGGCAGCACCATCACGAAGAGCGGATGTCAACAAAGATGAACACGTACAATCAGTATTACTACCAAGAAGATAAACAAATCATCAAGAAGAAGAGTTATAAAAACGAAGAAATAAGGATATAAAACGGAGAGGAGAGGGCAACGAAAATGACAAAATAGAAAAAAAGAAAGAGGCAAAGTACGTAAGAGAGGGTGTAAGGTCTGTTAATGAATCAAGGTTCATTTCATGACAAGTAGTAAACAGGATCATTATCCTGGTTTTACAATATACGAAATCCCGTAATGAGATTCCTGTTTACAACTGCAAATTTAGGAACAAGAGGAGCAGACTATTCAAAACGAGATCGACACATAGTTTAGCCTGGCCTAATGAGTCAACAGAGTCCTCATTCGTTCGGTATCAACTGCACTTCACGTGGCGTCTATGTCTATCGTGTAATTAGCAAACATCCATATATTCCACAAGTCTTCCAATAGAGAAAATATTCTGTTGATTAACACTACAAGTTATATAGCCAAAATGTTGGGAAATTTTAGTTTGATTGGGTCACACAAGAAAAAGTTTACTAGTTGTCTGCTTGATCGATTTCTAAGTGGATGTATTTCATATACGTACGCACGAAGGACAACGGTAATAAACAAACTTTACTTCATGACGATTTGTTTGCTGGAGGATTTACCGCGCACCTAACATTACTATGTTAACAACACAAAATCGTGGTTAATGGCAAACTCACATCCATATACGTGTTTTGTATATCTTGAATAGTTCTCGCACCAATTCACGAAAATCGATCCTTCTTTCAGCAGAGAAGTAAAACGTCAATTTACGCCGATCCCTAGGAACATGGGGTCAAGCTAAAAGTCCCTTTGTCACCTTTTGTTACCATTGGTACTCGGCATCCACGACTTCCATAGGTAATTTTCGCTGTTTTACTTTTTGCTGACATACAACAAGTGCACGTTGTTCGTCCTGTGCTTTGACTAACAGCAGATTAATTTCATCTGGTGCAGCAAGTCGATAAATCTGTTTGACATGAACGTCTGTCGCAGGCCGGGTTTTCCCTTCAGTAGAGGAAGTAGAAGAAGAAGAGGTTGGTTTTTCTTCGTTGCTGTTACTACTAGCACTTTGTTCTTGCTGGAGACATTTGATCACCTGGTCGATACTCAGCGCGCACGATGCGACATTACCAAGATCTTTGCCGCGATCTGCCTCCACAATAACAAGGTCGCCTACCAAAGGACGCAGTTGTCCAGAAATATCAGACACATAGAAATAGTCTGTTCGACCTGCTTTAAATTCTACTTTGTAGAGCAGGCATTGCGGTGGTAATCGATGTAATGCCACCCCTTTGCCTATGTCTTGCTGCGATCGTAATGTGGTTTCATCCGTTGTTGCTGCTGTCGTTGTTGTCGTCGCGGTTATTGCTGAAGGTGCGCTGCTGGTTGATAGAACGGAAGTAGAAGCTGGACATTCTGAGCGGGGAGTGGGTGGAGGAGGCGGGGGAGGGGGAGGAGACGAAAGTTGTTGTACGGGAGCGCAAAGATGCGTTTCTTGCATGACGGTTGTAGGCATAGGGTTGACTGGATGGGGAGGAGGGGGAGCGTCCTGGCGTATGTATGTCGCGTCTAGCTGGTCTACAATGTCTTGAAGGGACGGTTGTGGAGGTATGCATCGCTGCTGCGCTGTTTCATGACTACAGCCTATGTTAGCTCACTCAGTATTGACGTTGCAACTGACTTTGTTTGACCCGGAAACGTGTAATTGGAATAGTTCTGGGACAGCCTACGTTGAAGTGTATCGCACCAGTCATTCTCCATGATGGCCAATGGTGAATAGGAGGAAGTTTGGGATGTCTCTGACCCATTCCAAAGACCAAAAGAAGATCGACGACGTTGTTGACTTTGCTGATCCGCCTGTTGTTCCGAACCGCGACGTCCAAATCGCTGGGGTCGACACATGTTCTGCGGTGGTTGTAGAATGCCAAAGATAGCCCCAGAGGATTGTGATCGCATGTGAAAACTCCCTCCTCCCATGGACTGCTTAGCAAATGGATTAAAATCTATATCGTCTTCTTGCTCTTCTTCCATCGTGGCTAGCGGACTTCTGTAACCGCCATCGTCCATTTCACCATAGCCGAACAATGCAGGATCCTGGCCCATAGAAAATGATAGACTGCGATGTTGCCTGTATGTTGGCTCCAATGGCACATTGGGAACCATTGGTACAGACAGAACGCTGTCATAGGACGAATGCAAGAATGATGGGCCGGCGTGTCCTTCTCTTGCGTCGGCTGGTGGGAGCGGTGTTCTTGTGACTCTTGCATCATCGTCTAGAATAGATGGACCGGTCCATTGCAAACCGCCAAAGGAACCCCACTGTCTCTCCAGTGCGGTAGAGAATGACAGGCGGCCATTACGATCGGTGGTGGAGGTGGTGTTGGTCAGAGGTGAGGCAGGTGGGCTAGACTTTTCGGCATGATAGTTGTCCTCCATGCGCATAGACACGCTTTCTCTTCGGCTTGAGCTTCCTACCACTTTCCACGCATCATATTCATCTCCAGCAAAAAAATCATCTTTGGTACGAGTCGGTTTCATCTTATCCTGCAACAATCAACATCGAATTATAAAATACTTTGATATACTTACATCTTTCGACATTTGTGAGTGTTCCAAACGGGAGGTAAGGGTTACAACGTGAGGATGTGTGGTCGTATCATCGAACGGCACCTGGGCCATCATGAACAAAGGATAAAATTGTCGGGAAGTAAAAAAATCTAAAAGCATGAATGTTACCACCTTGGCCTTCATTCACCTCATTCAAATAGAACTTGCACATCTCGTCTTTTTTCTAATCATGATTACCATCGCGTTACCTTTGTTTTATAGTGTCTGGAAGTTCTACTTCTATATAAGGTGCAACTCATGAGCAAACTACTAGTTGAAAATAAAAAGAGGAGAGAAAAGAGAAAATGACTTACTACTTGTGATACCTTTGCGGTGACACTTTTTCCGTCTTGAACAAAAATATAGGAACGGGTAATTGTTATTATTAGGAGAAAAAAAGTGGTAAGAAAAAAAAGAAGGTATGTTGCACCAAACTTTTCCCATGAGGCAAATTTTATTGTCGTTAACATTAGCTTGTTCTGTAGAAAGAGTTAACCTACATTGGCAAAATTATTAACCGTTTCATTGCCGAGGTGATACTTTCTTTATAACAATTGAACCCTACTTTCTGCAGAAAAGAAAGGTACAAAAAGGAGAACATAGGTTGGATATGTCTTAGCATGCTGCGTACATATTGTCTCATTGTCGGAGAAGTATACTGTGAAACCATTTTCCCGTTCAACGTGCATGCTTGTTCCGTGCTCACGATCAGCGGCACATGTCATCATGCTCTATCAATCATCTATTATTTTATGCTTTATCAATTCATTCTACACAGTGATCAATTTATCGACTCTTGCAAAGTCATTTTCAATGCTTTTAATCAACCGTTTCTTTTTGTGCTTGACACCTTCAATCAGTGAGGCTTCATGATCTGTCGGTTGTTCATCGCGATGCTTTTCCCCGAGAATGGCACTTTGAGGACGTATGGCATCTAACCTTTCCAACAATCGCAACAACATCTCATTGGCTTTGGCCAAAAGGTATTCATATCGTTTTCTGTCATCTTTGTCTTGTAGCAGCAGTGCCTCCTCAATATCTTTATCAATTAACCGTCGATCATCATGTATCTGTTGCAGTTGACTGGTAACGAATCGCTCGTTAGCTTTGGCATATCTCCTTCGCTTCACTTTTTTGTCTTCTTGCAGTAGATAGTAGTAAACCCCTGCGCTCAGGAGAATAAGACCCGAGGTTCCGTACAGCCACCGTCGATATGGTTCCATCAACAAAGTCAGACAAGGAAAAAAAGAACGATTTTTTTTTGAAATGTTTGCTTCCCGCAGAAATATGACGTTCGTTATAGTGCCCGGAGATACGCTTCCCATTTCTTAGGTGCCTTGAATCCTGAAGTTCGTAGTCGGACATTCCAACAGTCATTCAAAATCCAGCATCATGGCATGGGAAATGTCACATGTCTTCCATTGGTTAGAGACTTTAAACAAGCATAACGAAAAGGCAGGGTTCTGGGAGTCGTAGTCGACGGGATTTCATTTGACTGCAGTGTCGCCTCGAGAGGTTCCAGGCGTGTGAAGCAAATTCACGTTGCAGCTATGCGTGCTGGAAGGGGAAAAAAAAGAGCTATTCTTAAGCTGTTCATGCAGTCTTATAAAATACCGTTGCCAGGCCATTTCTTCTGGCATTTTCCACTGCAGCTTCCGTTTCCTGCATCTTACCGTGATAAGATAAATCACATCAGATAAAGGAGCATGTAACGACTCCTTACAGCATGAAAATGGCAGGTAGATCAAATGTAATGTATCAAGTTTCAACCCGCATCAGAACCTTTCAGCTTATTATTCTACACAACAGTTGTTCTCGATTTTACACATAGGCTCTGGAATCGGTATTTTGATTGCCATACGTTTCTTCAGGCTAGACCATCTGCGACTTTAAACAGCCTTGCGATCTTCAAGCGTGAACAAGAAGGACAGATGTCAAGAAGGAAGCCGTTCACAGGAACAACACTATATCAAATATCCCTATGGTGCCTCTGACGTATCCATCATTTCCTGTTTTTGTTCATCCAGCGACTGCGTGAGTTCTTGTCCGAAATTTTGTAACATCTGCATCATCTCTGCGCTTTTCCTAACACCATGGTTTAAACATGAGATATGAATGGAAAACAACAAAGATACCTTCGTAATTCTGCCGCTTCTTCTCGTTTCCTTGCCAATTGGTTTTCCATTAGTAATCGTAACGTTTCTCTTGCCTATTCAAGAGAGCCACTTAGTATGGTGTACTCATGGTCTGTATATTACCTGATGAGGGCGGTATTCATTCAAGATGTGATGCATGTTAATAAAGATATAACTAATGCGCTCTATCCGTTGACCAAACTATTTCCTTACTATTTAGTGGTGACTTGCATACTTTCATCTACATACCGCATCCGGATCGCTGACCAGAACATTGAGCAAATCAAGAAACTGTACAATCAATGCGCGGTTTAGTTTCTTTAATTCCTGGACACGGTCTGGTACCAATACATTTTAGTGCGGATATGGTGAAAAGGTAATTTACCTATTGGGCCTGATGGAAAAAACTGTGGTACGCCTTGTTCGGTCAGCGTACGTAGATGATCATGAACCTAAGCATCCTGATGTCATGACCAAGGCTATCACGAATTTTTGGCATACCTCCCACGTCTGATCAAATACTTGGTACTGATCAGTGGGCGGCGGCGGCGGTTCAAGCGACCGGAGGTGATCTGGTGGTAATGGCGGTGCAATCACAAGATCATCGGGATATATTCCTGTGGCCTTTGCCTCCCGCAGCTTTTCTACGTTCTCGGCTGTGTATCGTTTGTAGTAAGCAGGTGGATCCGGCCAAGCACTTCGTTGTAATTGCTCTTCACTCATGTTGAAGTGGGACGTCCCTTTCTTCGGGTGACCTTTGTTGCAATCAAGCAAACACGGCGGTATCTTAAAATTGCGGAGGGTAAATACTGGAGGCACTGCCTGATTTCAACCACTCCACGGCAATACCTAGTAATGAGCATTGTGCGCTTTCCTCTGATTATCAGTATTATAAGCAGTAATGATTTAGATCTCCGTAGGCTTGCCTATGCTATAGTATGGCATAGGATAGAGCGTTTATAACTTAATCACAAGCCTCAGTTGGAGAATTACGTGGATTAATTTTAGACGAGGCCTAATGTATGATGATTTATGCAATATCGTTGTGGTTTCTCTAAAATAGAAGCTCCTTTGTATGGATAGACGTTGAAGACGGTAATCTACAGCTATAAGTATATCTCTTTAGTATCAAATGTCAACCTAAGGTTGATCACCCCTAGTGGTATTTTACGAATTTTGCGATTAAGATGTAGGCGGAAAGTTCACTTAAGCACCGACTCGCACGCATAAGGACAGCGTACTGCTACTTTTGTAAATTCGACATACGTTGGTCGTACTATAGGTGGCAATATGCGCACAGTAGCTCTGTAAACAGACAAAGAGCTGGCTCTTTGCGGTCAAACCGTCATTGATATAGGGGATATTCAGTTAACCGGCTGAAGGTCGAAGAAGGACATGGCTGTGTATACCCATGCGAAATCGCTTATGGATCGGTATCAGTGCAGCAACCGTCAAGAACAATGGAGTCAGCAGGAATCTTAATGTCATATGTGAATGCTAGGATGGCTTCAAGAACGGCACATTGTGAAAAGACAGGAAAAGGTACGAGATGAGAATGAATCAAGACAAAGAAGTAAGTTCCCTTTAGGTTGTTGTAAGTATTTCTGGAAACTTCGAAAAAGAAATTGTGTAGTTGTATCTCGTTACTTTCTTGTTTTAAAAATAAACGTTATATCGCTGACCTTAAGGACTGAAGTAATTCATTCGTACATGGATGGAGCTGTCTTCCCAAATTGACTTTCTAGTAACCAAAAGTAGGCCTTTAGCTGTGATGTGAAGACGAATTTGCATACCGCTGTTTTTAGAGTAACGTTACTGATGATCATCTTCCATGGATCATGCGCACAGCGCCTGAATTCATGAGTGTAGTCCGTGATACCCACGTTTTGAGTAGAAGTACTCGATGCAGATCTTCTAGTTCGGAGAAGTGGCCAGCAACAGAGTATTTCCTTATGACAATATCTCTGAAGCGCAGATACAAAACGTTTAAGAAACATACATTAGTTAGATATAAAGAAGAAGACTTGGATGATCTGCTGTATGTAATATCAAATCTATGAGGAAATTTTCAAAATTATCATTGCGAAAAGCCAGATGTAAGGACGGAGAATCTAAGGTAGAAGTCTTGCCTTGTTTCTACATCAAAATTAAGTTAAGACTGCGCGATGACATCGTTAACACCGCGCACCTCTCTCGTGTATTAGTCATCATGAATAGCTCTACTGATAGGAATGAATTGTTTGCCGTTCTAGCGAGATGATTTCCATTCCAATACAACATGAAAGGTACACAAAAGAGTCAGTCCCTGGAGGATGGCCTTATCTTGAGTAGGAGTCTGTACCTGCGCTAACCCAAGCGGCTGACATTGGCCACAAGGACACCCGTAACAGGGCGTGTCCATATGATGATATATGTTCGTAAGTTGCTTTGGAATCCGGAGGTGAGAAAAGCGACAAGCTTTTAACAAAAGTTAGAAAGACCGTCTATTGCATAATATGGATTGCAAGGCCAATTCTCTGTCCTCGACAGTAAGAATGCGCAAATCAGCAGATGAATCGATTTTTGTATCACTTTAGCCAAACGATCGGCTTTCTTACGGTGATGTGTCTTCCTGAGACAAGAAAAAACCGAATACGTGAGGACGTTGTCGCGTCGATTGTGATCGTAAAGTGGCTATCAAGTGCTAATGTTTCGCCCTTCATTACATCTTGTATTATCTAGTCCGAAGCAGGGTTGTCTGCTATATTCTTTTCGTAGAAGTTCTGCGACGCATGCATGCACGCAGCGTATATAGGGACAAAATAGTATCAGTCAGAACGTCAAGCGTCCGCAGGTGGGATGTGTCTAAGGTCCCATGAGTATATCTACCGATTTCTAAAGAACTTTATACCAAGTCAGCCTCGGGGTCCGCTGTCGAGGTTAACCCAAGAAGCGTCTTAGCACAACAAATTGAAAAGCGCGCTATCAAGTACTTTCTGCTTGACGTTACTCGACCACCAATGGTGAGCTCAAACGGAGGATGCTATCATTTCTTCATGCTTCATCTATGACAACCTGTTACATGTAGATATCTTAAGGGTTGAGCGTTACACACCGGACGACTGCCTTGGACATTATTGTTGTGCACAGCGTTCATTATTGACCTTCAGCTTTGATAGCTGGGAAGTTGGATACACTTTCAAGCAATGTGGTCTTGATAGTTGTATAAACAGAAATTTATGCGGCAAGCGATGGTCACAGTGCTGATGCATATCAAGTACGTGGGTGAATTCCATACTATTGCCGATTGATATAAAAAGGCCATAACCAGAAGTTGAGGATGGTACTGTTGGGTCAAGGAGGGTACCATCACTGCCAAGACAGCAAACATAGTACTCCTGGAAGGGCCATCTCCTTTTCTTAAAGAAAGATTTCCTGGCTTGCGCCAACTATTTCAACTTTACAATGATAGGCTACCTCTTATTCCCTTTCTAAACCCTATTAAAATATAAGAATAGCAAGTAGTACACGCTGTGGCAGTGTGATGTCAATGCCAGCCGGAATATGCAAGTCGCTACTAGAATGAACGCTAACCGGTGTCCATGACTACCTATATTTTAACATGAAACCTATCTATTTGCGTAGCAGAGATGTTTGATGATCACAGCCGCGATGCAGGTAATCCTCTCTCTGTCTAAATCTGTGGCGTTTGTACTCATGTGGTGTGTTAAAACTCAGCCTGTGCTGATATGAAGGATGCTTATTCTTTCGAGTGTCATGATAAACTGTGGTGCATAGCATTCTTGAAATAGTACGCTGGTATATTCTATCTTCAATGTACAACGTCTGTCAAAAATAGTTATCTTTGTGCCACACACCTGATGTTTAACAAAGAGATGCTGAGTAACAGATGCAGTTTAACGATCCATCATGATACATTTCATCTTTTCCTTCTTCTTTACTTCTTGAACATGTGTTTGTGTATGGGAGATTTCTGGACTCCCAATCAGTTCTATAAGTAACCGCCAATGTGATAAAGCTATTACGTACACAGCAACATGATTGATCACGTATTCTTAAGATAGTGACCCTTACCATATACGACCAAAGCAATACTTCGCCTCAAGGAGGTGCGAAAAGCCATATGGCTATGTTAAGTTCCGGCTTCTCGGACAAAAACGCTCTTCGCTACCATGTTTAGTTTCAGGAGCGCAACAAAATAAACAAAGGATGACCGTTGCTATTTCTGTATTAGTTATATTGCGCCTCTATGAAAGAGCGACGGATGGTCATCAAACAATCAAGGGAAGACGTATGCTATGCCATACTTGTTTCTATTTATCAGTTTAGCATGCACGGTCGTTTCGACTGACTGGATGAAACAGCGGGTACTGATCGCCCAAAGTATCGATCAGATAAATTGATGGCATCCAGGAGAGAGTTTGTATTCCCTGGCAGTTATGTATGTGGACTCACGTTACTAAGCGGAAAGTTAGAGAAAAAAGGGAAAAATAAGAAAGCTCGAATGAACCGAAATATAATCGCTCTGCTTACTATGGAAAGGTGAGTCGAAGACCGATTGCCCATCGTAAGGCAAAAGTGAGATGCAGCACTTCAGTTTTAACAGCCATGTCACTGAACTTTGGTGTCGATCTTTACAAAAACAGGAAACTTGAACAGTATCTGAGGATGACTATATTTACGTTGCGTCAGGATAAATGTAAGTAACCCTGTCCAGGATTGCCGCTGCAACTGAACCTTAAAATTTGGTGATCGTGAGTATTCTCACAGAAAAGAAAATAGTGGTCGTCAATGTGGTTTTTTGCGGCAAACAGCTGTCGATCCGATGCGATGTAAGTCCGACAATGACTATCAGCTATGTATGCAGGAGCATGTGCTCTAGTCATGATCCAGGCACACACAACACCAATGTGGCTTTTTTTTGTTACTTGGAATAGGTGTAATCACCCTGCATGGGAAAAAGAATAAAATTGGCAATGATGATCTATTGTAAGGGATGAGAAGAAGGAAGTATTTCTCGAATCATGCTGTACAACTTTTTGTGTTTCGTGTAGCATCATACCCTCGTGAATTGTTATGATAAGCAAATCTCATCAGAGCATGTTTGTGCTGTTGTACAAAAGGAACAACCGGCTCACGAACCGACGTGTACGCTTGTAGTAATAACAAGGAAGTTCTCACCTTCCTTCTGCGGCAATCATTGATATGTCAAACGAAGTCGATCATTCTTTCTTTAATGAGATGGCTCTATTCATCATTTATCTGTACCCTTGAAATATTTAAGCTTCGTGATTACGGAGATCTTACCGCTTTAATGTTGTTGCACAAAACAGTTTGGATTCAATAAGCGAATGAGGAGCTTTCACAGACATTTCTCGAGGTTTTGAGCAAAAAAGAAACGATCACGAAGTTGTTTATTTTTGGATAGATATAGAAGGTATTAAAATAAAAGTCATCCGCTAACATCACCCTTGCAGCAAGAGAATAAAAAAGAATAAAAGAAAAACATGTGTGTTTGTGTGTGTGCGTGTGCGTGTGCGTGTGCGTGAATGTGTGTGTGTGTGAGAGAGAGAGAGAGAGAGAGAGAGAGAGAGAGATAAAGATAAAGAAATAGTTACAATTTTCTCACAAACGCTTGTTACGCGAATGTGAAAAAAGAAAAAAAGTTAAAGAAATGCTAATTTACACCAAAAAAGATAACGGGATAAAAGGGGAAAAAACAGCAAACTTTGCGGGAAGAAGCAGTTCTAATGCATTAACCAAAGGTGCTCACCACATGTGCTAACTGAAGTAGTGTATCTGAGGTAGATGATGATGACGATTGGCTATCCTCTTTGTTGTCTCTTTCTTCACCCATAGCAGAATCATCCTCTTGTGAGTTATTTGCATCTTCAGATGGAGAAACTGAAGGTGGATGCAACAGAGTGCACTGAAATGTTGCTGCAGGGCTTGTAGGAGGGGAAGCCGAATCATCTGCAGTAAAGATCAGTGGTCGATGCTGATAAAACACCACGTCGTCCGGTGAGGATGATGCGGATGATGCTGATGAGGATGATGAAGGGGGTGTTTCTGAAGGTTTGGCAGATTTAGGTGGCCAAGACTTCTCCTGCTGCTGCTTTTCCTTATGTTGCTGCGCCGCTGCTGCGCCGAGCGGCGTCGGCAAGTTATATTTTGTAGGTGAGTGTCGTTCAGTTGCTGAGGGAGAAAGTAACGAACGACGATAATTGCTCAAATGCTGATCGATGGTCAGGGGAGGTTCGACCCGATAGGGATCCGAGCGGATCCGGTGGTGTGCATGAAGACGGGGCCGTGGGTGGCACTCTTCGGATGGTGTCTTTTTCTGAGATCGACGAGATTTGGGTGACATATGTGTACGGTAGTGTTGCATCATATTATCTTGACGGGAAAAGCGGGACTGACAACCAGGAAATAGACAAGGGAAATTCTTTTCACCTGTGTGAATCCTGTTATGCCGTGCAAGATGACCACTAAAAAAAAGGGGGGGCGAAGGGAAAAAGAAAAAAAGATGACGATGGGTTATTTTTACATGAGTAAACGTGTGTAACCATTCCCAACCAACCTGGTGGTAAAGCTCTTGTTACAGCCTGGTTCTGTGCAGTGATATTTACGCTTGGATGAAGATACAGCATCTGGTGGCTGATGCTTTTGTTGATGACTCCACGTTGTTGTTGTTGTTGTTGTTCGATCATTGTTGACATTGGCATTGTTTTCATCTGAAGTATAGGAGCTAGGCGATGTAGGTGTTCGAACAGGTGCCTCAGACGTCGATGAACGAGAAGTAATCGATGAACTTGAAGGATAACCAGAAAGTGGTGGTAATGCACCTGCTGTTGTCGTTGTTATAGTATTGTTTGCTGTTGTTGTTGCTGTTATCGATGCTGCTTGTGTACCAGTATCGTTAAGGAGACTGATTTGACGACCGGAAGAATCGATAACAGAGAGTGTAGAGTCATTCATGGTGGGAAGAAAAAGAGGTGAGTGAAAAACAAAAAGGAAAGAAAAAAAATTCAAAGAAAGAGACAAGAAAAGAAAAGCGCAAAAAAAAAAAAAAAAGGAAATAGCTCAGACAAGGTTGATCAAATAGGAGAACGAACCATTCAAGGCTTATGTAAATATTGGGTTGGACAGCCCAATAGTGTGCCGTCCGCAGACCCTTAACAGAATTGCGGGTACGTTGCACCCTAGCGGGATCATTCAATCTCCGTTTCCTCGGAGCCTTAGCCAAGTTTGGAGCAAGTATAACGTGCCCCGGGAGACGCTGAGCCAATAGAATCATTGTATAATACTCAAGCTAACCAATAGCTTTCTGTTGGTTTTACTTTCCGCTTGACCCAATGAAGTCCGGCCAGTTGTTTGAAACTGTTTGCTGCATCAAGTCTTCTTGTGTCATCCTGCCTAGCACTCAAGCTAAACAAAAATTGTTCTCTTTCTTGGGAGTCTACTAAACACTATCCACATGACCAGATTATCAACTGTCCCTATAACGTAAATTACCTAACGTATTACTCCGGAAATCGAGGTTTGCCGCCATACTGTTTCTAAATGACATATGCATGACAAATCCAAGTCGCACCGCTGTCAGCTTTATAGTTACGAACCACATCGCTTTATAGATATCGATGTCTTGGTATATATAATGATTATACGTATCGCTGGTCGTCTCTTAGAATCACCGGACAGCGGTCTTGCAGTGTCCCAAAGGCAGCCCGCTGGGGGTTATGAGATTATGATTTACCCCCATGCCTTTTATATCTCTGATACATTTTTCAGAAAGTATCCTTAGCATTCTCCTATCGTTAAGCGACATTTAGTTAATGAGTATTATGAGTCCCCCTTTTTTCTTTTCTTTCCTTTTTTTTTTTAAAAAAAAACGAGGAACTTGGACTGCAACACACACCATGGGAACCATCTGTCAATTTCATAACTGCCTTAGATCACCCAGAGATTATTAGGTAAGGTTGTCTACTTTAAGGGAGACGTGGAATATCTCTCAGTTACGGGTATGACCGTGTCAATTATCTACGCTCTAATAGTCGGAACTCGTCACAATGTTTCACCATACAACATTGGACATCAGGATCTAGGTCCGTCTTTGTAAAAGCCGTCAAACCTCGAGTCTTCCACCGATATCTGCTTGTAAAAATAGGATTCTTCTCATGTCCAACAATAGACTACCGGCTATGGAATCTTCAGCACCTGTATATCCTCCTTTTGTTATTAATCAACCATTGCGGAACCGGGTAGACCAGTTTAACGGATCCCATTTCATAACTCTTTTTCTTGCTATTAACACTACGAGTCGTATAGGTTCCTATTGAGTATCTATCATGACCTCACCATACTCATTGCCACACAGCCTACATCGGATCGTCGGAATTATCCAAGTCTAAAGAAAACTCAAGTAGGGCAGCGAGGCACTAGTGAAACACACTACGGGAAAAAGACCGACAGCTTTTGTTGCATTTGACTGTAAATCGGTACTTTTTGTTACACATTGTTGCAGTTTATTTCATTCTGGCACAATTTTGCCCTTATGCCGAATTGCAACAGTAAAGTTGCTGCACTTCGGCACCACAAAAATTCAGCTTCGACACCTTTTATCACATTTCGATACATGTTGTTGCACTGCAACTTTTTTGGACACATTCCGTTACATATAGTTGCAGAGCAGCTACTGCGTCATATTTCGATGCTTTTCGAAACAGTTCGTTGCAGCAACTCAAATGCCTTGTCACATTTCGAAATCATGTCACCATCATATTCCTTAAAATTCCTGATTTGTCTATGCCATTCGTACCGA
>JNDT01001806.1:0-50252 GCA_000697055.1 Saksenaea vasiformis B4078 | reverse complement strand
GCATGAAGGTAAGTTTCAGTTATGAGCTACTATATGACTATTGACTTACTTTACAGCTACCATCTGTGCTTCCATTATTTATTTATTCATTTAACTTGATCTGAATAAAATCTCTTCTACTTCATCACAATTCGATGCATTTTTCTGCTATATTTTGGCATAAGCTGATACATCTCGACATATCGAAGTACAATTCGACGCTTTCCATCATAATTCAGCACAACTGTTCTGGAATATTTTGACACAATTTGTTGTATATTTAGACACATTTACGCACAACCTGGAATCTTCCGTCACAATTTCGTGGTTTATTTTACCTGCACAATTAGGCAGATCGGGCAATTTTCTGCCTATTTATGCAGGTAAAAATGTGCCGGATTGTGATAGAAGGTATCAGATTGTGTTGGTCTTTTTCCCGTAGTGCTGATCGCCCCATAAAGAAGGATGACCCAGAAAATTACGTTCAGGACATGCACAACTTCCTTGAACTCCATTCTTCGATCAGATCTTGACGAATCGTTGAGACAACATTTTATAGATATCTTAGTTTCTACCATGGAAGAGTCCATCAACTATATCTCTGACCTGGTGGCCATAGTACAGAGTACAATGTTGAAATACATCTCATCATCATGTACCCTTGATCCAGTAACGAGTTCAGCGAAGATTGAGTCAGGACAATCGATAACCAGCTTTGATGTCAGAACGGTGCTTTCAGATGAAAAAGTCCGCTGTAAGGACCTCCTGAAGGATGGCTACATCGCATATATAGCCGCACTCCCAGAGAACATAAAAGAATTCGTTGACCGAAATCCTAGCACACGGAACGATGACTTCCTTTGTTTGTTTGATCAAACGTGTATTCAATTCGTTCACGGACTATACTTCTCCAAGCAAGGAAGCAGATCCAAGGACAAACACGAATTATGGGCGCAGTTGCAGCATCCTATCCTTGATAATCAGCCAAAAATTCCTGATGGCTTATCACGGACGATGCATTTTCAATTAAATCAATACGCGACGAATCTCTCGGACATGTGGGATGGACCTCTTTACAAGAAAAGTATGAATAACCTATTACGTGTTTTGCTCCGGATAAATCTTGCACCAAAGCGTGAAGAAAAAACTCGGCAAACCATTGAGAAAGCAAAGGAAGAAAGGAAGAAAAAGATCGACGAAAAAAGGTCTGTACAGCATTCACATCGAAGAAAAGCTCTCAAGCGAAAGATCAAAAAAGAAAAGAAGGAGCTCAACAATCTGAAAAAGCGGATGGAAAAAGTAGGCGATGACGAGACACTGATCAGACTTGCCACACGAGCTGCAACATGCGTCGAAGCAATAAAAAAATTCGAAATTTCATTGCAAACAAAGGTGAAAGCGAAGCCAAAGTCAAGGCGAAGAAAGAAGAATAAACCGGAGGACAACGCGACCATTGCGACAGAGGAAGTAAGTTTAAAATGCTAGTGAACTCTCTATTTACACGATGACAGGAAAAAGAAGCAGAGGTCCTGATGTCAGATGGAGCAGAGGAAAACACAGTGTTTGAAAGCATAGAAGAAACATTGGAACAGGCAGAGGAGGAAGATGACGGAACTAAACAAGACGATCGGGAGAAAAGAGAGCCCAGTCGACGAAAGATCAGGAGTATTGCAAGCAATTACCAGAAAGCTTCTGGAGTCAACGGATATCACCGGGATGGTTACCGCTGAAGATGTGCTAGCTGTCCCACACGACGATGATTTGTTCCTGCTGAAGAAATGGACGTGGTGATCAATATTGCGAATTGTTTAAGACCCTACGTTCCTCGAGGGAAGGTCGGATCGGCGAATAGTCTACGTCTAAACTTCGTGGTCTTGTCAAATATGCTTCTTCAGGCGGCAGGATATGATAAATACCTCATGAAGATCTGCCCATTGGTTAGTCCTGCGTCTATTCATGCATTGCCATTAGATGCAGCCACCGTCTATGAGCTGTTTGGGTCCGATTCTGCTGGAATGGATTTGTACAAGCTAGATGGGTCAGTTTTTTCGAGACTAGATGACGCAATTTCAGACAAGCGAACTATCTTGGGGTCATTCTTTGATCTGCAGGCTGCCGAACAGCTATGCAAACGCCGGGGATTGGCGCCGCGATGGCGTATAACCGTGACTCCGCAGCTTACCGCGATCGTTGATGGTGATATTGGTGGGAACCGAAGGGCTATGAGCTCCAGATATGAGGAAAGGTGCAAAAAGAACCGTGGTAAAAGAATATCGGACGTCTCAAAAGATACTTCTCATTCACAAAGTACACACGAGATAGCAAAAGCTATCGAAGATGCAGCGTCAAATATAAAGGCCCTGGAATTGACAGACCGCCAGGGACTGAAGGCGGTCAAGGAAGTTACGGAATTGATCGAGCGTTTATGCGACTCTCATCGAGAACAGCAAGCGGTCGCAAAACGCCGCAGAAGAGATAAACGGCGGATTCCAAAGCGATCGACTGTGCTTGACGAAGAGGCGGTGCTCTAGCAGCACCTGGCAAGTCGCGAAGAGTTGAAAGCCGCACGACTTAACTACTGCAAAACCCAAACAGCCTTGAATGAGGTACGAAACGAATTGGCAGAAGCGCGAGCGGCGCAAGAGGGTAAGCAAATTTGTTAGTCATTCATAACTACTTAGACATAGCCCATGATTCTAGTCAAGTGTAGAAGTCCGTGCGGCTGAAAGTCTGCTAAAAGAAGCGGCTATGGTAAAAGCTACAACTCTCGAGGAAGTAATACGTTGTCAAGAGATAGGCTTTTATACCATCTGAATGAATGTAAATGACTCATGTTTGTAGGTCGGGCGCGAATGCCATGTGACGCTTAGAGGCTTCCATCATAGCAAACGATGGCACAGAGAAAAAACTACCCAAGACTTGTACAAAACAAACGTCTACGACAGAGTAGCTGCGGACGAGAGGCGGAAAATCAAGGAGGAAGTGGCATTACGGGGAGCTGGAAAAGATGTAGTCCCTATCCTTGCGATTGGGAACCAGGGAACATGTATTGGCTCGACGATTAAAGGGCATGCAAGACGAGGGGGCAAATGGCTCCGACAGAGACACAGCAGATACACCCCGTTTCTTTGACCGATGAGTTCCGTTCCTCGCAGACATGTACGTTCTGCTTTCAAAGAATCGTACACCCAAGATGCCGCCGGTTCATCAAGGGTCAGTGGCAAAAGAGGACGATAAACGGAAGCTCGCAATGTATCAATCCTGCATGCGTCTCATACAAAACCGGGCGATCCACGCAGAACAGAGATGTCCAAGCAGCGATGGCAATAGGACTGGCTGCAATCAGCAATTTCATCTCTCCTGAAAGACGAACGATGAAGCCGTTCAATCCCAGCCTTAGCGCTGGAAATCTTTTTTAGCCGATGCCACCGTTCAGGTACTACAACTTCAGAATTAGCGACGTTATCGACGTTTGTTCAATCGTAGGTGCGTACAATCGTTGACGGAAGTCGCACAAGCGGTAAGTATCTATTGTCCAACTACTGTACCTATACGGCGATGTCTTATAATATTGGTAGACTGAGTTGACCGGCAACCATCGCACGATGGTATTATATAACAGGTTGGCTTTGGAAACATCCCTGAAACCCATATATTGACGTGGCTTATAGACATGTTATACGGTTTCGGGAGGCGACGTCCTTTCTGTAATTTATTCATCATCGCTTTGTTCATAACAGCCTCTATAATGCAAAGGAACTGAAAGAAAACGTGAACTCATACGATAAATCCCAATCCAAAGTGTGCGAACGTGAGATGAATTCACGGCTTCTGGGTTCGGCTGGTTTCATTGGTAACGAGTGCCGAGGACGCGCAATGACGCAGTGTTTGGCGAGTAGCTCTATGCGTGACAACATTTACCTGCGCCACTAGAACCAAGGCGGGGACAATAGCTCACACAGCGCACACAAGGCATGGCTAATCCCTACGTATGTTATGAACTGGCGTCCTTACTGGTTTTCTCCTTGATATGCGTCGCATCCTGCTGTGTGAAATGTCTTTTGTATTAGACGACGAGTGATTATTGTTAACCTCAACATTAAAGTGACACTATACGCAAAATTTGGCATCGAATGAGCGTAAAAAGTGCTACTCTCTATGTAAAGTTGATTCGTAAGCGGAAAGTAATTTAAACATATCTTTGGTTTCATGTGAAATGGATGCTTTATTTGTTGTTCGTACTTTTGTTTATTTCGGCTCTTCTTCTTTCTTTGTCTTTGCTTTTTTAGCAAAGTATTCACCGCTTTCGAGTTGACGGTCAATCTTGGATGGTTGCGGCAAGGGAGGGAAGGGTGTGTATTCTTTCTTCTTCTTTGGTTTTTCAACTTTCTTGGATTTGACATTCTTCTTCTTGTACTGAGGTAAGTATCGACTCCAGTTTTCGTTTGCAAGATTGGGATCCTTGGCCAACTCCCGTTTAATCATCAGCGTCTAAACAAGCTGGTTAAATCCAGTACACCACAACATTGGTTCGAACTCACCTTGATGTGAATGAGGGGATGGATGTTATGCATGCAATCAAGAACCAGACGACGGAGATCCTTCAATCCTTTATAAGGACCCAAAGCAGACACTGTGTTACCCTGAACCATCACATAGCACTTTGTCAACAGTTCAATTGCCTATACACATGCGCTTAAAACGAATATCCACAAAGAGAGGGGATGGTACCTTCAATGTGGAACCGTTGGGACCGAGTAATCGCTGTCTACGCTTCACGAACTGTTCCTTGTTCCTCACAATGTTTCCAATCTTAATCACATCGCACGCAACACCATCATCCAACACTTTCATTGCCTGTAGAATAAACTATTTAGCATTTCATAGAACTTGCACCTATCTTACATGTTGGAAGGGAACACTTCTTGCCAAAAGCTTGATCATATCTCGCGCCTTTAGAATGATATAGGGATCAAATGTCTTACGAGTTGTTTTCACCGTCATTCGGCCTTCTATTAAATTCAGTTCACATGCGATGCCCTGTTTTCATAATTGCAGTAAGTTAGACATTGTTTACACAAATATGCTTGGATCATACATGTTTTTCCAGAACTTTCGTGACATGAGGCCAAACTTCTTTCAAATAAACTTCTCTGTATTTAGGGAAAAGGGTGGAGAAATTTGATTCATCCGTGAAGGGTGCAACGATGTCGTCTCGCTTAAATTCGTCGATTTTCCAATGATCAATGTCATCAGTATCCCAAGCTAAGTAAAAAAAGGGAATCAGTTAGATCGTAATAAACAGGACCGAAACATACGTTTGTCCTTTCTGAATCGTTTGCTTCCAGTCTTCTGGACCTCGGTTGAATCGGCCTGATCGGACATGCTAACAGTAACTGGTATCAAGCAAGTGCCAGTCTCGAGGAATTTTTTTTCTTCTGGAAACTCCGAAGTTGTAGTATTTTGCATGTCGGTTGAAAAAGCCTTTTTGCGCTGGCCAATGGCATTAAATTTGTTGTCTGGGAATGAATTTGCAACAGCCGTTGTAGAGTGGCAAGCTTCAGGCTGTATCATTCATTTGATCATGCTATGATGGAGGAAGACTTAGAAATGTCCCGTTATCTACATGCATGCGTACAATAATGAATATGACCCTCCGACCAAGATGATGGAAAATTTACCTTAGCTGATATCCTTCACGCTACAGCGATCGAAGTTGTAAGATGACTTTACACGTGTATATATGTACGCCACGACAAACAGCAAAGGTACTTGAGTATAGTAAACAATGGCGAGAGAACAGCAAAATAAGCAGGATTGAATAGCGAAATATACATTGGATTTGCGAAGTATTGTTATTAAAAATTCACAACGAGAACGAGGGAAAACTATTATATGATATTCAAAGAGAGCCTCGTATTCGATGCAGCAGTAAACTGTCTCCTATTCACCTTAATTTTCGTACATTGAAAAAGGTCCAACCGCTATCTCCGCTAGCACAACGCTATGAAAATCCGGTTCTTGATGGATATCCTTTTATTCAACAAAAAGTAGTCGATCAGGAACCGTTTTTTCATCGCGTAAAAATGAATTCTTTGAAACGCTTGAAGGATTAGCATATTGACTTTAGTTCGCATAATTGTCTAGTATATAAATGATGTGCCATGTTTAAAAAAGTGGAAAAACTCCCCAGGACAAGGAACTCTGATCCAGTAGTAGCATTGTGAAAGGAAAGTTGCCCGACGGGAGAAAATACAAATCAGGTATCGCGAAGAATTGCATCTTCATTTGATATTCCCGGATTCTGCTTGCATACCTGGAGAAATTTTGGTGGTTCTTTGAAGATATATCAGCGAAAGGCACTGTAGTCAGCTGGAAACGGTGTTAATAACTAGTAGGGAAGCTACAATCACTACAATATATCACTTGCCATATCTGAGGAAGCAGTAATAAATATACCTCTGAGAAAGCCTCAGGTTACATCTGTGTCCAAAAAAGAGAAGCTTAGCGAAAAAGAAACAACGACAGTTCATGACTTCGAAAACCGAATGAAATTTTACATATCACGAAGGCTGATCCGCCTTGTACCAGTGGGATTCAAAGTCGGGAGGTAACTTTTACTTATTTTGGTAACGTAGAATTTGTACAAGAGTCAAGCTAAAGCAATTGCCGGAGACTATGTATACGAATGTTTAGTTAAGGGTGACCCATACTGGCCATTTCCTGATAAGCCAATTGACCCTGAAGTTGAATCCGCCGCGGAGACCATATGTTCCGAATTCACAGGATTAATGCCAGTAGAACCAACTACTGCAGAACGACTCTCTCCACGTCCTGGAGGGTACGTGCAACTACTGGCTTATATCCTTAGAATGCATGAAGACGAACACGAGAAGGGCAGGAAAAGAGTGCAAAGATTTACCTCGGTTGTTCTCTTTATCACCTTCACCATCTACGCATTGGTGATTTGTGTCAATCAATTGCAACGCTCTTGCCTCCTTAACAGGTGTTCCACGTGGAAACGGTTACGATGCTCAGCTCGCTCGGTTCCATCAAGTATTTAACTTTTCCAAGCTCGGCTATAAGACGTGAGCAAGAGCGCTCATTAGATATCCGTCTAATGCAATTTTTTCTATAGACTTGGAAAAACTGAAAAACTCGGCGAACGAGAGCATAGCGTTCAAGGATGTTGTTCTGAGTGATGCATATAGCGTTGATATACAGTTTGCTCAAGCTCGGAAACCGGAAGCTGCAATCATGGACACGAGCCTCTCAGTTGACAGTCTGACTATGGAGAATGTATATGCCCATTACACACCATGTGCCATATATCCTGGTATTAATCAGGCTTTTACTGCTGCGTACGGCCAAAACAACGAGCGTCATGAAAATAGACAATATCTACAAACGAATATTATTCATATACGGGTTCACCGAATAGAAATAGGCAGATGCAAGCCGAAAAGAAAGAACAAGGTGTCAAAGAGTTTGAGAGCTCTCCGGAATCCGGAAAGACGTCTCACATCGAGTCATATAACGGCTATCTGGAGTGCATTTTTCTTCACATGAACACCCTATTCGAGTTCGATGGTTCGGGACGAGCAGTGGCAAGGTTTCACGGTTATCAAGGAGTGCAAATAGCAAGAGAAGAGATGGTTAACATACTTGTATCGGACGGAGAAAAATACAATCGCAAAAAGAGAAAGCGCACGCGATCAAACAGAAGAACACGCAAAAAAAGTTGTAAATGGTGTAAAGACGTACAGAATAAGAAAAAAAATGCAGGACCGGCGATAGCTCATTAGCTCAATGGCAAGTACTTTAACTAAACCAATTCCCTACCAATAGTAACTAATGAGTTGTGAACAGTGTTCCTCGTCCAAATATTTCTGCCGAACGGAGCACGCTCAGAAGAAAAGAATGCATTCACCACTGGAGGACTGCGAAGTTCACCAATGAGAGGAAGAAGACGCCTTTAATTGTATGCGGCGACGGGACGTTCAACAACAACTGTCACTACAAGGGGCACCACAAAGGTGTGGTCAACATCCTATGAAGAACCTTGAAGAGAAGGGAAAGACGCGGAGAGTGACTAGTTGTAACAATTGACGAATACCTTTCGTCGCAGGTCAGTATTATGATGCTGGTGGCACCGATGTGCTCAAATATACGTTTAGATCTGTCATAGCTGCCGAAACAGATTGCTGCAAACAGTTGTAACCGGCGATCACATCTCCCTCCACAGCATCTTGGAATGCAAAACCTGTAAGATGTTGTGGGACCGGGATGTGATGGCAAGCAAGAACCTATTTCGGATTGCTGAATCGATCTGGAGGGGCCAAGACAGACCAGCTGAATTTGCCAGGCCTTCAAGGGACAATATCTCCGCTACGAATGCGGTCCCCTCCACCGGGAGGATTTAGACTTTTACGGTAAGCTTGTCATCGCATACATAAAATTTAAACCAATCTTACTGATTGATCATTTTAGGTGCTTGCATCGGTAAGTTCTTCCTCACAAGATCAGGCATGATACTCAATAATGAATGTTGCTGACGCTTGAAATGACTTTTTGCATCGCGTGAGAGTCGATACACACGGTTCCCGATTGACGCAAAACGTTCTGCAAAAAAAAGTATCTGGGAGCCAAACCTGATTGGAGGAAATCACTAGTCAAAGAGGCCTACGTCTATGACATCCACACTGGCTGTTTGCGCACTCGCACCACACAAGAACGAGGTAGACGACGTAACAAGATCATAGCCTTTCTCAGAACAGTAGAAGAAGGTAGCTCTTGACAAATTTGCGATGGATTCCAACAACCTTTGCGCATCCAAGAGAATCCGACGGATACCCCTTTCCCTCCACTGCTAGTCAATTTCAGCCCTATGGCCGGGCCTCTCTTAGCCTCTGGCGATCCACTCTCAGCCTTGACCCGTCGGGCCTTCTGCCTGGCACAGCTACCGGCCATGAACAGCCTACCGCCTTACTATCCTCGCGCGACACCCAAAGCATAGCGTAGCTTCTGGAAAGCAGCTTTTCCCTTCAAAGCACACATGCTCCTGTGGCGAACTTATCACAATAGTCTCCCCCACCGATCCCGTTTACTTGCTATATCTTCCACCCGATTCCCGACCGCCAATTGCTGCCTTTGCGGTCAGGACGAAACACGCGAACACATTCTGTGGCCACGCCCGCAAAAACAAGTCATCTGGACCAGCCTGGCCCGTCAGTTCCTTCTCTCACCCAATTCTCTCACTCCTGCCCATCTCTTGACGGTCCACCCGCCCCCACTCCCTCTTCACTCCCACCTCAACATCGATTTCTACTCCTTCCTTGCCTGTATCACCGTGACCATATGGCATGCCCATTGGGACTCGGTGTTCGACTCCACTCCCTTTCATTCTGCCCGTATCACTGCCAAAGGCATCCTTCTTCTCCGCAAAACCAGTTTAGAAAATTCAGTAAATACTTAGTTAGTCCACCCTCAACATGTGACCGCAAATCGCGGCACCAAATAAATCATTCTGCCCACAAAAAAGATATCTGGGAGCCAGGAATCGGCGGAAAGCACCGCTGACTGCGGGAAAATCGGGAGCGAAAAAATGGAAGGGGAAAAAGTGATACACTCCAAACAATGACAGATAGTGAAAAACGCCTGTTAGGAGAGTGGATAATGGTGATGAACTTGGATCTCCAGAAAAACGAAGGGAATAACTCGATATACAATGAAAAAGATCTATCAATTTTCTACAACAAGCAATTGAATGCGGTTGCGTTGGCTAATCATGTCAACAGACGTGAGAAATCTCATTTGCAGCGGAGTTTGCGGCGTTTTCTGTGTGGAGCTGGTTGATCCCTAATCGTTGCACTACGGTACTGCCACTCTTTCTGATGTCCTTCTCGCTTAAAAACTTATTCACGTTAAACTACCAATACATACTCTAATCACGTTCTTTAGAGTATTCCAAATAGACAAATAGAACAAGATGTGGAGGTCAATGTTGTGTCGTTAAATAAAACTGATCTTAAAGAGTATCTCCGCCTGTTCGATGATCGAAACATGGGTTTTCCAGGTCTGAAGAGTTTTGCATGTCTCATTTATTTTACTCCAGGTGAACTGATGGAAGATATTTCAAAGATGTACATTTAGGAAAACCAAAGGCCATAAATTCGGAATCAGTGATTCTTGCTGATCTCCAAGATCTGATTAGAAAATTTGATAATTTGGTAAGTGAATCTAGGGGTAACTACTGTTCTTGATTTTACTTATAAATTACGTAAAGTACCACGATAGGTGTAGTTTCAGCCAGTCGACGCAAAGACGTAAATGCTCCAAAGGTCAAGTAACTAGTTGACAAAACGCTACTGTCGTGAACTAAAGACTTGCAAGCACAGGTATTTTTCGCTGAATGGTACCTCCAGCATCATTATTGACCTATCTGGCCTCCTCTGATCGGATCCCAAGACGTATTCATTTTGGACACGTTCATTTGAAACTACTTCGGATATAACAAGTCGAACCCAAAGCCTTACATGAACAAGAAAAAGAAGGAATAGAAAGGAAAGCTTCAATAAGCCACTAAGAGGCAATTGAAGTTATTGTTGTGATACGTGGAGAACATAGTCAGCATAAGGTTAGTTGAAATCCATTGTGTCCACATGATGGTCCAAAGCATAAAGCAAATGTTCCTTTTCTGGAAACAAGGTAACAGAAACTCAGCACAATAATATACATTCTCAAGAACGATGAAATGGAGGACTCAACAGCGAACATATTGGTGAGATTATTTAGCATGGTCAGGTACTAACAGATCTACAAACGTAAATCAAGATCATCTTTTGCCGATGAATACACAGCAAGTATTCAAATATATGAGGTGTATAGCAACAACGGACAAGAGTTTTTCGGCGTTCTAACTGTTAACACTACCCCACGCAACAGCGATGTCTTCTAACAGACTATAGAAATGCTTCTGCAATATATATGCATGGCTGAAGTATATAGTCTCTAACCCCTCAACAACATACATTTATTTTGAGAACCCGACAGCAGTTCGTGTGAACTAACTATAAGCAATAATGTACAGTGTGTAACATTTGGCGAGATAAAATCATATTTTTCATTATTCGGAAAAGAAGTGATATTGGCTTTGATTTGGAGTAGCCATGGTGCCAGACCGTTTTCCAAATCCTATTCGCCGATTTCTACTGGCGGATAAATGAAAACAAAACAAGGGTCCTCCGATCGTTTCGTTTATTTTTGGAGATAGCAACAAAAAGCTAAGCGTGACGGTGTTCCACATCCTCTTATGGACATGGATCGACCAAAACAATAAGTCTGTCGATTTGTTTTTAACGCCACGTGTGGGATAATGTTACCTAGATCTTTCAATCAACAACGTGTCCATATTTTTTTTGCGTGGCAGCCACCTGTCATCTCAACCATATGAGGTCTGTGTGCATGAAGTCCCATTATTTTTAGTAGAACCTATGTATACCCTTGTACTACCGGACTCTGAAAGTGTTGGCCAAAGAGATCTTCAGTGAGCTGTTATCTTTCTTCACATCGACCAATCAGAACAAATCCCATTTCCGCGCTCTGCTATGCAAAGCAGAAAGCACGCTTTGGCGCGACGACGAGCTTTGCCGTAGCTAAGGTTCGTCCACCTCCTAGGATCCAACCTCTGCCTCCTTAAAAATACCTCAAAGTCACTACGTACTTTATTGTTTGTCGTCTAGACAACAGGTACGTGCAATGATCTAAACCACAGGGTTTCATTCCTTTTCCTTCTTCTTTTTTTTTACTAATGCCTTATCTGACATTAATTTTTTTGGTCTACGCTGCGTGCTTCCCCCCGAAATCGTCTGTGCAAACACACGGTGGCAAAAGCAGAGATAATAGGAAAGCCTCCACATAGCCAAATTAGGCAAAGCTGTAGGGAAGCTAAATTGAGCTATCATGTGTGACATCGAGAGAAAGAAGCATTGTTTAGAACTTCATTATCATGTATAATTCGAAGATCCAAGAGAAACAAATCTAGAACGCTATACGTATGAGCTGTTTACATGTTGTTCTACTTATATAATGCGTCATCTTCCGTATGTAATGCGTGTGAGAGCTATGAGAAGTAAAAAAGGAAGAGCACGAGATGTGTAACTGTGAGTGCTGCATGTGCTCCGGGTGCTGCTGTTGTTGTGAGGGATCTCGGTGGAATGCTGGGATGACGGAGTTACCAGTAGCTTGCTCGAGAATCTCGCACGAGTTGACAGTCTGGTGGGAACCAGGCGTTTTTTTTTCTGCGGACCTTTTTTATTCACTTAGTTTATTTCCATCATTTTTTTTTTTCTTGGCTAGATCTTAGCCAATAATAAAGTAAAAAAAATAACCGAAAAGCAAAGGATATCAAAATCTAGATATGTACTTGATTAATGATAGCGAATTCTGAAGTGATAAACACGTTTAAACGGGGTTTTTGTTGGAAATAAAATAAGGTTCGAGATGCTAAATAGGTTGTTTCTAAGCGCAATTTAGTGGCACATTCAGACACTCCCCCCTCTGATCCCCCAAAATCTTTCTGTGTAACACCCCCCACTTTTCTCCTGAGGTCCGTAGACCTCCTACGTGTTGATCCTATAAATTGAGCTTTCTGACTTTGCTCTTCCCTTTTCTTTTCTACTTCTTTTATCTCTTATATGATATTTTAGTTACATACATACATATATATCATGAGTTATCCTAAAGTTATGCCTCAGCATATTCAACCTCATCCTCAAGACATGTCTGATTATTTGATGTCTTACCGCACCTCCTACACGCAATCCAAGGAAGACGGCTCGATCGTTCTGCCCTCGAACACGACCACCACTGTCACTGCGCCCACCATGCAAGGTGGTTTGATTCCTGCACAACCGACTTTGGATTATTTCAGTCATCATCACCACCCGATCTACTACGCAAACCATCAGGTGACATATCCACGCCAAGGCGCTTCGATGCTTCCTGTAAGTGGCTGATAACGAAACAAAGCATCAATTTCATTATTCTCATCTCCGCTTTATTCTCTTAGCATCCGTACTACCTTCCCCATTCTCCTGTTGTCGTGCAACCACCTATCCACCACACCTTGGAGAATGCGACAATCACCTACGACACTGTCGCTGATCAAGCTACCCAAAAGGATCTGGTCAAGGATGTGTTCTTCTCTCCAGCAATGGCCACGGATGAGGACGTCCTGTGCTCCTCAGCCGCCTCTTCTTGTGGTTCCCAAAGCGACTGTGAGTCTGATGAGAGTGTATCTACGCCACCACGCAATAGCGAAGAAGACGATGCCACTCTCTCACCACCTATTACCCCTACGGATCTACTGCAATCGGAAGAAGATAGACTTCTTTTCTTTGGCATCGACCTTTTTGAAGAAGAGAAGCCCGTCTCACTCTGCTTTTCGCGGAATGGCAACAAGAAGCGCAATCTTCCAACACCGCAACCCTATCGGAACGACGCAAAGCGACGTCGCGATAATGACACTACCATCCAAGACGCCAAGAAACAGAAGAAGCATCTCGATTTATACGACATGACGTCGCCAAGCTTTTTGAATTCACCCCCCTATGAAACGCTCGATTATTTCGACGATGCATCGGGCGAAGAATCTTCGGATGACGACGAAGAGGAAGACGATTCCATCACATTGAACGAACGCCCACAGAAGAATAATTACAGGTACAGTTTTCAATTCCCATCCATACGCGTGCATACACACGTTTGATCTGCTTATCACGTGTGTGTACGCCTCTTCTTCGAGTTTAGGACTCTCTCTAATAATTTTTTTTAAATCACAGCCAATGTACAGTGGATCCTTTTGAGTCGTCGGACTTTCAATCTATTTCGGTTTACGATCTTTCGTCAGACAGTGAAGACGATTCGTGTTCAGTATCGTCGTGGGAAGGTCAGCGAGGAGATGAAGCATCCAGTGACGAGGAGGCACCAGCGACAAACAACATTGAACAAACAATGGATGAACATGTTACATCAGAGAAAACAACAGTGCCTCCACGCGCTACGACTCAGCCCACCATTTATCAGAAGCTTACCAAAGCCAACGTGGACTGGTGCCGTTACTGTGGGACAACTGAAGGTGTCAACTGGCGGCCTGGACCGTGGGGAAAGCGTACCTTGTGCAAGTAAGTTGATATTTAACTTTTTCTTTTGGGGAAAGAAGAGCATGAAAGCTAACGATACTTTCTTTCTAGCAAACATGGATGTGATTACAAAGGTTATGGATTTGCATGCAAGTTACCACGACTCGATCTTACTGGATTTGCAAACGAAACAATTGATGACCGTGACCGACCAGTACTTCAATTATACTGCTCGGCATGCCAACGCCAAGAATCTCATGTGGATAACGTGCTTGTTCGATGTGAAGGCTGTCCCAAGGCATATCATCAAAAATGCTGCCATGACGAATTAAGCAATGAATTTGTTGCCAGCGACGAAGCATGGTTCTGTGATGCAGCTTGCCGAGAAAATGCGCGTCGCAAACGCATTGTGGTCGAACTTCCACGTAAACGTTTACCTCTTATGTGTGCACCCAAGAACACTACATCTTCTGCGGTCACATCCGAAACCATGCGTACACGATCCCTCCGTGAGTCGAGATAAGTTATGCATGCACATTCTTCTTCTTTTTTTCTTTTACTCTTCTTCTTTGGTACAATTTTGGATTTTGTGGATCCCCTATCTCTTTTCTTCTTTTCTTCTTCTTTTTTTCTACACTTCTTTTTTTCTTTTCTTTCTTAAAGGGACACATGTGTATATACCCATTATGTTTTTGAACATTTTATTCTTTTCCTTTCGTCATGCAAATCCTTTTATGCTACCGTAATTCTTCTTTTCTTCTTTTTTAATTATATGGTCTTTTCCTTTCTGTAAACACGTGAACTATACCCTCAAACAAAACAACATAATGTTAATAAACATCAAGAAAGTACCAATTCTATTAACTTTGACGACGAAGGACAAAGTTTAATCATTTAAGGTTTATACACCTATCAAGCCTTATCTTTCGATTCATGCCAACAACAATCTTTTGTCAAGTGGAAGCGTATCAAACTGAATTCCTTTAAGGGGTGCTACAGCTGCTTAACAGCGTGCGCATAACTTTGAAAAGTAAGGTTATCAGAAAACGAGTGTGTGTCAGTCACTTAATCATCTTTAAGGGTGGTGAAAGCAAAGGTTCGGCTAAATTTAATTACCGAGATGTGCAAATGCTCCTGAACAACGCGGATGTTCTTGTATTCCTCGCAATACTGTATCGCGTGAACTGCGGAACCATAGGGGACGCGGTGGTGAGCGCGTTCGAATTAAGCAGTCCCTGTTCAGCACGAACGTCTGGGCTCTGCGAACCTTTCTATCACCGATCAACATGGCGACAGAGCATGTCGTCTCTGATGACACTACACCTTTTCCTCTTTACGATGAAAAGCGATTTCGTAAACATGCCAAATTCATTTCTTGGTGTCCCACCACCGATTTATTGCTGTATATTGCCAAAGATAATACCGTGTCGCTTTACCGAGCTGGCGTTGATCTCGTTTGCACCCTACCTTTACCAAATAACATGATCACTGCTGTGGCATGGAAACCGAATGGTACTTCCGCTGTCATTTAAGGAAAAAGTCCATTGAAGACGTGGTATTAGGGCATGAATTTGCTGTGGGCTTTGCCGACGGCAAAGTCGTCAAAGTCCACACCGCTTCCTTTACAACTACCCAGGTCGATACCTGGAACGTGTCCGAACATCATAAGCACATGGATCAGGGGGTCACCTGTCTTCAATGGGTGAGTTACTCGAACCATAGACAACTCGATGCTGCAGTAAGCATAATTCCTGTTGCCTACAAGTTCTTATTGTTGCTATAGCGTGACATATTTGATTTAAATGCTATGCTTCCACCTCTGAGTACCGCTCCTTTAGAACCACCAAGGCAAAATGAGAACATGGAATCTATTGCTCGTGCTAAATTATAATAATAGATCCATAGCACAGTTCAGAGTTGTCAAGGAACCACTGCCAACCGAACCTGTTACTGATCAAGATGAGCAGACGATGTTACTCATAGGCGATAAAACGGGAAACCTACACCTAAGGTACATATCATGTATGTGCTGTTACGAGTCAGGAAAAAATAATCATAATAAAAAGTTTGAACGGCATGTACCACGTAGGAACAATCCATTCAATCGAACGGATAGCCAAAGTAAGGTTTCCTTGAACCTACTATGATGAGGGGTTAACAGACATAGCAGATCATGCCCATTATCAGTGTTGGTACCACGCCGGACATATCAACCCTACGGCTCTTCTTGCACGATGGTATGAACGATGGGCGCATTGTTACCCTAGACACCCATATTCTGCGTTCAAGAAAGGACGAGATCCTCAATGTCGCAGAAACCCAGACGAAAATTGACTTCCTCTTGCGGTACATGTCTCTCTGTACAACCATGTTGGAACGCCATCACCGTAATATTACAAGGCTGGCAATGAACAATGCAGAAAATGTGACACGACGATTATTAACGCTGGATGGTATGAACAGTGTGAAACAAAAAGGAAAAGATCGGCATGATAACATAAATGGAAAGAGGAAACGCTTGCTATGCCTGAGGTGGAACTTTTGGGATTATTGGCTACTGGGAACCCAAGCGTAGCACTACATGAGTACCTTACCGATCTACCAGAACAGGTAAATGTGTATATAGATGCGACAATGCTGCTTATCTAATACCTTATGCCTATAGAAAGTCAAACAGTGGGAGACCTACACGTACCACAGTATTTCCAGTATACGGCAGATCATTGCCGAATACCTATTACCAGCATGCGACAGGCTGATATTTCAGCTAAGCGCTTTAAAAGATTATAGCCTGTGGTACGATACATATCGAAAAGGAAAGCGATGGTCAAGAAAATAACTATCTAAATAGGACGGAGAGATACCAGGATCTGCTAAGCACAGACCTTACAAGAGCTTGTATCAAAACCGTAGCTGTTTTTCTAAAACGTCTCTATGTGTACTTGACAAAAATCAATCAGCTGTCCAAGATGTTTGAAGCGTTTATAGCCTGGATTTTTCAGAGTAAGCAGGTCTAACAGTAAGATGAGAATAGCTATAAGAACCTCTTGTCTAGCCGTCAAGCGTTTCTCTGATCAAAACCCTCAATATCAAAACGAAGACGAGGATGGTCCGTGTGAAGATCCACACTTGGTAGTACAGTATCTGAAGACCTCGTTTGCGTCCGACAGCCTGTCTGAGTTTTTCAAAATTTCTCCTAATATGCGGACATCGGTACTTGCAGAGGAGTGTGATCGGGGTAAAAAAACAAGGTTTCCAGGGTTGCGTGATTTTTCATTCATAATTGTATGATGCAGAACGTGTGCTGAAGGATGTTGGATTTACACAGCTGATGGAAATGATGAATGAAATGTGCCGATCGCTTCCAGTGCAGCCATCGGCCACCATCCTAGATCGCAGCACGGCACTAGATGATCAACCGGTTTCATTAACTCTTTCAACCGACAGTACGGGAAGATCAGTCGCGTCCTATACGGTGGATAATGGGGTAATTTAGCAAACAGAAAATAGCGATTGAGCTAACTTACATATTTCTCCTTCTTTCTCTCAGACTACCTGTCAATACAATGCAATTGCACAGAATGATCACAGAAAATGTAATGTAACACAACTAGACAGCGGTGTGTCAGTTTGCTCATCGTTCTATTAGTGCTCATTTTACGAAGCGAACTTTCCGGCTCTGCCCGTACTGAGTACATTTCTATTCAACTCTGTCATCGGGTGACAGACCTGGAATTTTTTGATGCGCATGAACTCGGCGTGGTGCTGGAAGAGGAAAGTGAGTCGTCCGAAGCACGCTCGATTCTGGGCACCTTAGCCTTTGAAAACCTCCCCTACAAACCATTGATCACAGCAGATGAAGATATGACGGCAACGTCAGAGGTAAGAAGATGCTACGCGTGCTTTCGCTAACTTTTTGATATAATAGCTCCTCTTGGAAAGATACATGGAACTACCAAATATGAATAGGATCATCCTAGGAGCGAACGGGCATGAAAAGAGACGCATTCTGAGCGTTGTAGCTGGAAACGGCAAATCCCTTATTCTCGAGATGTCATAAGCTATAGCTGGCAATAAAGCACGTATTTATAATTGTGTATTTTCCCTCCTGCCATACTGCTTATCAATTCAACAAAGTGAACATCTTCCGAGTGATAGTTGTACTAATTTAGCGCGTCTTCATTTCAAAAGATTATTGATTCAGCGACATACTATTTGTCGAAGAAGCAACAGGCAAGTCCCGCTGGTATCTGATCATGCTGTTTGCATGCGTCAGCAGTACACGCATCTTTCATTTCCTCCAGGACAAATAACTTGCATCGACCAAAAGTGGTTCAGTGTTAATTGAAAGGGCCAGTTAGTATACTAAGAATACGCTTGTCTTCCACCAACTTTTAACTTCGCGATAGCTTCATTTGTTTGGACATCTATATCATTATGGCTACGTCGTTTGACCATGCTTATCAATATGACCTAACGTGAAAGTGAACACCGATCATGACTGCACAAATACAATGCATGTCGACCACAAAACCCGCATCTGTGCAGGAGTAGTTCGATACATGAATGCATCGACAAGATGGCTATACAGATTTGATTTCAAATCTCAAGATTCGTTAGATCATACTCAGCTTATGTATCCACCGCGGTACAAAAGCGAGCTTCGATGGACTCGATGTCAGTTTGCATTCAGTCGGAAGTGCCCGCGACTTGCATATCTGAAGATGCATATCGATATGTTAATTGGCTATCTTCTGTCCCACAAAGTTAGTCGAATCAGCATCTCGCTTCTAAGGGCTGAATAAACGCCACCCAGATTACTGCTGTAACGAGGCCATGAGTACTGTCTATCCATCGCTGATATCGATGCTTTCATGTGCCATGTATCTCAGCATGTTTGTTTCTTCCAGGTAAAAGGAGATGTAAACTCTTGTAGGTTGTACGAGGTAAAAAAAACGTTGTTAACTAAGAATGGCCTTACAGTACAAAAACAAAAGACAAAAAATTATATATCGAAAACACGAATAAAAAAGGTTGAAGAGGGAGTTAAATTACTGCTCGTCGTAATAGGAGTTACTCATGACGCTATTGGATCGTTCAAGTTCAAAACGTGACCTTAAATCTTCTATACTTCCACTGCTGTGTCTGTAGGACCGTTTTGCCTGAGATGCATGGGTGGGCGTCTGTGACAATCGATCAAATACATTATTTCCCGAAGGCGTGCCACTTCGTTCGAGCAGAACTGTTGACATGCTTGTGATACTTGACAAATTAGTAAAGGATGGTCTTTTAGGTGGTGGTGGGTGGTGATGATAGTGCTGAGCACGTTGGTACGACAAAGTGGCAGCCAGAGAAGGTGATGATGGTTCGTATTCCGATGTATTTGTAGACCCAGGCGGACCCCCCATCAAAGAGAGTTCACGCAACGACGCACGTCGTCGTGTGGGTATTGGCGGTTGCTGTAGCGAGAATGCACGTTTGCGCAGCGAGCCTTGCGATGCACTCGATGTGGTATGGTTCCAAGAATTTTGAGAAGAAGAATAATCACTTTGAACGGAGGACCGACGTAAATGGCTACTTCGGATGGAGGAAGTTGATGACTCTCGGTCGGCTGTGTAACGAGCAAATTCAGCCTGGTTGACAATAGTCATTGGTATCGGTGATTCAGAGCCTCCGGTCCGTTGGCAAGAAAGGCGTTTCTGTATCATGTTATAAAACCGATCAGGTGAGGGCGTTGAATCGCGTCGTGCGCTGATGCTTGCACGATTCTTGTCTGTCAACGACACAGGCGGTTTCACGCCGCCATTCATAGGTTTACCCATAGGGGTTGCGGTATATACAGGTGAGGTTAACGGCGAAGGAGGAGGAATAAGACCTGGCTCGTTACTAGCATGGCTAGCGTTGCTGCCAACAACTGACGACGCAGGTGAGTCATTGAGCATATAATCCATGCCCGGCTCCGGCGTGGTGATCATGCCGCGCAGACCATCTTCATAGATCTTATCAAAAATGGTATTGCCACTGTTGATGAATTCTTCAATCTTCACATCGATGGCACTATCCTCGTCATCGTCGTCCTTGTTCTTCTCCTGCAATTTACGAATACGTCTCTCGTTCTCAACCGTCGTTGCAATGGCTACGCGTTTCATCACGACCAAGGTGCGTCGCAAATCCATCACCGTTTTCTCTAAGTTCTGCATGGTCACCTGGCGGTTACACTCACTCATACGAACGTTCATGATATCATCTACGAGCGCTTCAGCAATACTCTTGCATTCATCAGGCTCCAGCGATTTGAGCAGCTTTGCGGCAACGTCAAATGCAATCTCCGGTGCAGCTGTCGTGGGCACGTTGAACTGTTCTTCCAGCATGTCCATATCTGTCCATTCCTCATTGGCATGGGGCTCGTTCACAATCTCGTCCGCAAAGGTCACACGCTTCTCCGGGCGCGACTCGGTGACAACGGGAACCGCCGCGTCGTCTGCAGCCAGTGACTCTCCTGCGGCTTCGGATTGGAGCGCCCGGATACGTGCAGAGAGATAAGAAATCTCGGCTTCGAGCAAGTCAATTCGCTCATCAGTGAACTCAAGCGCCATGGTATCCATAGGTTGACCCGTTGCCTCTGCATTTTCCTTTTCTGCCAGATAGATATGCTTGCGTTCATCGAGCAATTCCAACTTCTCGGCTGCTAGACGCTCACGTCGGAACAGAAGCTGCTCCATTTCGACCACCGCCTGCTTTCCTTGAATGTACTGGCTAAGCGCGCGATCAAGGAGCTGCTTCTTACGGCACGCACGCACTTGTACAGGAACGGGATTTTTCCGACGGGTCTTTCTACCGCCACCAAGGCTGCCACCGCGGGCAAACACCGCGAAACTACCACCCATCACATGGGACACCTTGCTTAACAGCCGCTCGTCCAGCACACCACCCTCACGGACAGCCTTCTTTAGGACATTCGTCAACTGCTTTAGCTGGTTGTTGTTCATTAACACTTCTTCATTACGACGCTTCAACGTGATCTTTTGTGCTTCGTGCTCACGCTCCAGGCGTCGTCGAGCCATGGTGGCCTCTGCGTTGAGACGCTGCAGCTGTTGGATCTTGCGTTCCTGCAGGGTCATTTGCTCTCGCACACGTTCCGCTTCTTGTTTCATTCGTTTGACCATGCGCTTCTTCTCCACCTTAAGCGTCTCCACATTGACTCTGAGCGAGCGGAGCAACGACTCATTCTGGTTACGTGTTGCTTGCATGGTGCTTGTGGTCTGCGAATATTTGCGCTTCAGGTCATTGATTTCTGTCAGCAGACTCTTCATCTTGGCTTCATACGCATGGCGGATCTCGATCAATTGCTGCTTTTCCCGCATCTGCACGGTCATCTCAGATTTGTTCGAGAAGCCGGACTGTGTACGCCTGACAGCTGTATCACGTTCTCGTTGCAGCGATGCAAGTTGTGATTGCAGATGCCCGACCTTTTCGTCAAATTTTCGGCGCATGAAGGCGTAGGCTGTCTCGGACTTTTCCAAATGCGAAACAAGTTCTTCCTTTACGCGGATATCGGACTGAATCTGATGAAGCATGCGTACCATCTGAGGGTTGTACTTGCCATCTGGAGAAGACGAGTCAACAGAGTTCGCCTTGCTATGTGTTAACGACAAGAAGCTCTGACTATCACCGCCAGAAGACACCGACTTAGTGTCTGTGTCGCTTTGTGATGTGCAGCGGGTGGATTTGCTTGCCGTTTCCCAAGAAGGAACACTCTACATGACAAACATGTGAATTCCTTGATTTGTTATAACTAGCGGCTGCAACGTACCAGCGCCTCAAGGTCCTCTGTGTCGCTATCACTCTGTTCATGCCGATCCACAGGCGATGGCGTCGAGGTGAAGTTGCCTTCATCCGATCCACGTCGACGAAGTTCTGTTCCACCGTAGATGCGTTTCTCTTCAGCTTCAAATGCCTAAAAGATGAGTCGTCAGTTGAATACTACAGAAAGTCTGTTGGAACTAACCTTGAGTTCTTCTTCCCAAGAGTTTGCAGCATCTTCCAGGGGCTTCGAAGTTCATGTGTTAGCGGACTTGGTAAATAAATAATAATAATAATAATAACACATCGTACCTTGACGAGTTCGAGCATTTCCATACCCTTTTGGATCTCCGCACGGGCTTTGGCAATGCTTTCTTTGACTTCGTCCCGGATTTCGTCGTCCTGCACGTCGTTGGCACTGAATCCCTCATCTTCAAATTCTTCGGCAGGTTTTTCTTTTGGCTGTTTTCTCCACGGACGTCTTGTTTTCGTGCTGGAGCTTTGCGATAAGGGCGTACGTCTGGCTGTTCGTTTGGAAGTCACTCGTGAAGATCGTGCATTACTAGTGGTGCTGCTTGAATTGACACTCAGACGACCGTTGTAGCGGCGTCTCGGTTTTCGTCGGCGCGTGTTACTCGACATATTGGGTTCAGCGTGATTGGAAAGGTCCGAGAACTTTTGAAGAGAGCTATGTCGAGAAAACGAAGCAGATGAAAATGACTGTGGCATGGTATTGGCCATCATGGCGGTAGACTTTGCAGTTTCAAGGAAGGCAAGACGATCGCGCGTATCAGCCAATTCGTTGTTGAGATCCTGGATCGTCTTTTGGTACTGAGCAATTAAAGGATGGGTTTGAACGCGTTCTTGAGATGCTGGATCGAGATTCTTTCCTTCCTCGCCTTCATTAGCTAAAAATTCGCCGAGTTCCCGTTCCATTTTCAAGGTATCACGTTCGCTGGTCACTTGTACCATGTTGGTTGTAAGGTCCTGAATGCGATCACGAAGTCGCATAATCTCTGCACGTAATGCCCGGTTCTCGTCGTCGCGTTGTTGTGATCCACCATAGCCACTGCCGACATTTTCGGCACGCAAAGATGCAATCTCCATGCGTAGTCTGGCAACTTGGGCTCGGAGCTGATTCACTTCGATCGAAGACCCAGCAAAGTCCTGGTTGATAGTAACGCGATTTTTAATGTTTCGTGCTCGATTGGCGTATTTTAAGGTGTTGAGTGTTTCCATAAAATTCGAGTCGGCTGGTGAAACACATGCAAGCATCAATGTCTGACTATTTCCGCCCAACGAGTCTTGCAAGAGACGAGTCAGTTTACTGTCGCGATAAGGGACGTGCGCTGTGCGACGTGCCTCATCTCCTAGCGCGGAAATAACGTTGCCCAGGGCTAAGAGTCCTGAATTGATGGCTATGCCTTCTTTTGCTCTGTCTCCCTGTGCATTGGTTCTCTTCAACTGCAAGATTGTTTAGTTATAATCTATTGTCTTTCAAGGCACATACTCTTTCCGATCCTGCCAAATCAACAAAATGGAATTTGCTCGTTAAGGAGTTGAGCGTTTTCTTAGAATCGTTCTCAGCTCCCTCCTCTTCGGGTCGTTGTTGCTTTAGTATAACGGAGAAGACAGCGTGGGATCGAGACGAGACTGCGTTCATGTCGGTAGATGCCGTTGTACGACACAACGAGCCCTTGGCAAGAAAGCTAAAGAGCATTTAGGGCAAGGACTTGTGTAGCTCTAGCAAACCTTAGCAACTCTTCCGGACTAGAGCATGGTTCTTCTTTCACGCCGCTCCAATAGATGTTGCCTGCTACATCCTCCCGAATTGTGACTTCCACGGCACCTGTAACAGGCTGACCTTTTCGTCTTTGTGCAGTCTGAGGGTTAAGCAAATCGATAAGCTCTTCGTTATACAGTTCGAGAAAAGAAACGAAGACTTCATATTGGAAGTCTGAGTTTTGTTGGGCTCGCTCTTCTAGGCATCGAAATAGCTCAACCACACAGCGAGGCACAATACCTATCAAGAAAAATATGGGACCAATGAGATGCGTCAAGAGGAAGACACAAGAAACAAACCTTCATTTTCTGCGCTCACATTGTTATCTAGACCGGTACCCATACTGAACGTTTTTCCCGATCCAGTCTGTCTATCGATCAATGCAACACGTTAGTTCTTACTTGCGAATTTTTTATCGACGATAGAAAGGTTACCCATAGGCTAGGATCGTAGCATTGTACCTGAAAAAAAAAAGGTCAGTCAAAAAGGGGCAATGACCGGTATTCGGCAATCTTTACCCGTCCAAAAATTTCTCGAGCAAAGGCTTTGCAGCGGTGGAATATACTTGAGGTTGTTCTGTACTTGAGTCGAAAACATAATCGTAGGTGAACGATTTATCCGTTCCGATCAGAATTTGTGGTTCATTGGGAATGAAGCTTATACATTCGGTGCAATTACTGAGCTGCTCCTTGTGAGTCAATGGTCGGACACGCAGGCCCACCCTAACGAATGCCAGATGACCGTCAGTGCTCGAGTCAGAATTGTGCAAACGCTCTCTTTACCTCACTTGAGTTGCGGCCATGGATAGGAGTTACTTTTTCGGTTCCGAAAGCTTTAACTGGGAAGTGCTATTAAGAAAAAGGCTTCGGGCAGGAAAAAGGGAAAAAAAAAGAGGTTTTTACTATAGGGAAGAGCTGTGTGACATACAGCTTGGTTGCACTGGCCTAGTTACTGAGGAAAGGATAGCGCGATACGTCCCCCGGGGGTGGCTGTTTGTATTTGATCACGCTACGCGGGACGTACACGATCATCGGGAAACCAATTCCACACATTGCCTTTCGATACTGAAAGAATAAAAAAAGAACATTCAGCTTCTGCACTAAATGTTATGCAGATAATTTTCTCCTTTGGATCACAAACATCAGGGTAAATGTATCATGTTACTCCACTCTACGGCGCTGCACGCCTTGTATGTTCGAAACCATCCTCACTATAAAAGTTAGCCTGTGCCACAGTTCGTGCACCTATTGAAACCTCGCATTTGTCAATTCGGAAGTGAACGCCGCTCCCGCAGCCCTCTGCCCTACTTGTAGCTGTGTTCTTCCCTTTTAAAGAAAGAAAGTACAAAAAACTAGGAACGGTTCTCTCGATAAAGCATGATATTGCGTAATAGAGAACCAGTAGGAATAGTAAAAAAAAGGAAAGAACAGGACACGTTACCCGTACACGTTACTCAGGTCATGGGTCCTTAAAAAAAGTCGTGCGGTGGCTGTACTAAGATCATGAAGAAAAGATCCTCAGGCTACACAAAAATGTATTTCTAGATAACCTTCGTTTGCTTACTCTTTCGTGATCTGATGAACCCCTGTCTCATGTTCTGAACATCCTATCATCCCGGTCTCCAGGATCTCCTGCACAAGATCGAGTTTCTGCCCTGCCACCACAGAGTAACTCCCTCGTAGTGATTTTATTTTTCACACACGCCCTGAGTCTAGACGTACATTTCCGGCCTAGATAGTTCCTTACACCCCTCTTATCCCATCGACGATTCTTCCTTTACTCCCTTTCTTGTACGCAACTCCTTTTCTCTTTTTGGTTGTACGCAGTTTTATTTTATCTTTCATTCAACAAAGAAGCTAGCATATGCAATGGTATGTATCAGACTTAAACAAAACAATCAAAAAGTAAACTTGTTCGTTTGAGAGTCGGTATTAGTCTATTTAGATACATATAAATGTTTCGGAGGCAACCAAGGGGCAACTTTTCTTTTCTTTCGTAGCAGGGGCACTAGTAGATAGACCAGTGACGTCTTTAATACACCAAAGTAAAGAATTGGCCCTCTGGTGCACCATGTTTCCTTAAATGATGTAGCTTATTCATATAGAAGAATTCCACTTCTTTCGAGCTGGCAGTAGCCGCGTTTCATGCTACATAGTCAAAGAAAGCCCAATTTATGTTGCTATTCTCGGCTATTCACGAGAATCCTTTTTACGATTGTATCCTCTGCAACAGTAGATTCTAGACTGTAAACGCGCAGTTGCTATCCGGGCAGTTACAAGCGCATAGGTTCCAACATCCTGACAATTAATCGCATGAAAACTCTGCTTAGCTCACATTTGGAAGATATTCTCATGCTGAGTCGATGGCGTTGAGATTTGTAGCGTGTCTGTCTCGATCGCTACGGAATAATTGAACTAGCTGTTCCTTGAACCGCTCGAAACGTTCACCCATTCGCGTCAGACAGTAGCTAGCAGAAGGTTATTGGCAATCTCGATTGGTGCTATTTTTATAGCGTCTCGAATGTAACCGCCGTAGCATATGTGGTAATACTTTCATCTACTTGAGCTTGATTTCCCAATAGGGTCAAAATTTATTCGGAGAGCGCTGAAATATCATACATTGATGTGCTTGAACGCGATCTTGCTTATTAACCAAGACTGTAACGATGTATTCGTGACAGTCTGTCCTGTATCTGGCACCACGTGGGCGATAGGATTTCCTACTGATCCCCGGAGAGCGGCTAGGTTCGAAAGTTAGCCGCCACAAAAAGCCCGAAGCGACACAGGTCCAGCGACATGAAGCTGTACTGAGGATGATAGCATTTGTCTTTGTGGAATCATACATTCCAAACAACATAAAAGAAAGACATGTCCATCTTGTGCTCGATCGAAATATTCGCCAGGGTTACAATCAATAAAAGCTCAGGTTTCCAAGAAAAGACGGTGAGCCTTTTCGTAAACCCATCGATCATTGACTCAACAAAGAGAACAAATAACTATCAGAGCTCTCCGCTTCAGTGACTTGACTCTCTTTGCATATGACTTTGACTGCGAGTAATTTATCTTTGCTATCGCGCAGCACCCGACGGTGTTGCGTTCTAACTGCTAGAAATTTAGTGCGATCACGCAGTAAAGCCTACCGGCATGGGCTAGAGCTACTTCCTTTCTGTGCGAGTCGTATTATAATTCGAGCGCCTCCCCGTCCGTTTGATCCGCCTGAAGATCGAAAAGCCAATGAGTCTTTCACCTCGTCCATTCGTTTGAGAATCCAGAATCCAATGGGACATTCCATGTTTTTCATTTTATCATTCGCTTGAAAACTGCATTCTGCGCCTTCTCATTGGTTTGGAAATTAGGACCACGCTTTTCTTTATCAGCGAGACCTGACGGGCCAGACCTGTGTTGGTACGATCTTGGATGGTTCCTGAGGAGATCGCCTAGGAACACGCGTGAACGCTATTGGGAATTTACATGTCTAGACAAAATATCACACCGTATTTTTTGCGATACGCTTAGTTAGTTCCTTGAAGCTGTCTAAATAAGTGAAGGCTCTCTTTCCTACACGCTGTTGATCACGTCTGCACATCGCTCTTTGAATTTTGATATGCCATTCTTTTGACCCAAAAAATTCTTCACTTTTTTCCAAAAGAGAACTGAGAGGCAAAGCAGAACAAACGAAAATGCTGATCTGTGATCTATTTTTTTTTTCTCACGCAACAACTGCCATTGAGTGAAGCAAAAGTCCAATGATTCTCTCTTCTGATCTATATAGGACAGAGATGACTTCATATTAACAAAAGATGGTTAGACCAGTCTCGTTCCTTGAGCCTTGTGGAAGAATAAACTGCTACCGCTGCTAAGAACTACCACCAGATGACGAAGATGGACAAGTAATGCTTGTATCACTACTAAGAACCGGTGCGTACCGCAAAACTTTAAAGAAACGACATCAATGGGCTATGTAAGGAGTGTAACGAGTCGGATGACATCAAATTGATCGCGAAAGCCTTTGCAGCACACTTTCTATGTCTAACATTTCGCTAAATGTTTTCAATCATCCCAAATTCGAAATTGCCTCCTCATTGAACCATGCTTCCTTACGTTTATGGTAAGTAAAATTTGTGCAGGATGACAAAACCAAACTACCTGGCATAATTCTTTGCAAGCGTTTATTTACAACTACGATCATTGGGCTGTCCCTCAAATTTGGCGCTGCTTATGCCACAAGACGCTGATTTGTTGCCAATTTTGCGAGAAAACGGCAGCAGCGGACGCGAATATGCGTTATTGCTGACATCGATTGAGTTTGGGGAAGGCAATTCTACGCGTGATCGGGTAAGTTGTGCTGGGACTGGCTCCACACTAGGTGTTTATCTAGGAATTTACTTAACGCAAGTGGAAGAACTTCATGAAACAATAATCTATGAAAGCCGGCATTAAGTAACCAGTTAACTGCCGCTGACACTAAGCGCATATTATCTCTTGGTAAAAATCTGTATGAGTTACTCCTTACTTTAACAGAAAGCTCTAACACTTTATCTGATCAAGGGGTAAGCATGCGATATTGATACTCTGCGACACGCGTATGTAAATACTTACGTATATTAATAAGAAACGTGCTGATTGGTAAGGCGTTAGCAGTAGACACCTCTACAAACCGCTGGATTAAAAAAAGAACTTCAATTTACTGCTGGCGCCGACTACTACTAATTTCAGCTAATAGATCGTGGCTCCCAACTATGAGGTGCGACAGTCAACGTTTAATTCTATACAAATAACGCTTGTTTTGGTGACACAGTCCGTTGCGGGAAGTTTTCGAGCCTCCTTCTAAGCCATCCACATAATATCAGTTAATATCGATATGCTTTTAGGCATTCGCTCTTAAAAGAAATAGACGACATGTTCTTTGAGTTCGAGCGGCGAAGTCATTCTCAAAACCAGACCGGATCTTACCGCACCTGTTGGGTAGCTCTCGCTATATGCTCATGTTCCTTTAAACACAAGGCTGCGTTTAGTACAGTCGAGTCTGATCCTGGCGCGTAGCTTGCAAAGAAAACGTATCTTAGGAGACCTCCACAAATTCACAACTAAATCTTCAATAACATTATCACTATTCACCAAGTGTTTGTTCCTTTTTTATTTTATTTCACAGTGGGAAAGGCGTTTCCGACAATTCACCTGTTTTTGTCATTTTCAGGTAGATAATCGTTGCAGTGTAGCACATTACTGCCAAGTATGTCTTGAAGCTGATACAATGATTCCGACTATTTACCTGAAAATGACAAAAACAGGTGAATTGTCGGTACCTTTTCCCCATAGTGTTTGGTAAAAGGACGGCTTAAAGCAGATTCACAAAGCAAAACCATATCCAGTTACCCATACTGTTGTCTTTTCTTATTCCTCCCTAGAACAACGTGCATTTAATTACCCTGTTTACTATCTTATGCTTTCTCCATGAACTCTCATAGATCCCGAATAATTGGTTCGTTGTCTGGAATTCGCTCTTATTTTCTGGAACTTCTGTTGTCTCTATTCACGATCAGCCACAGAGTATTAATTATCCGTTATGTTATAGGCAACGATACGTTAGGCCGCGATGACATAGCATCGTACCAATATGTCTATTAAAAGTTGCTTTGCAGTTCTTTATATACAATGCGTCACAAGAGAAAGAAGAAGATGGTCTGGTATCCTGATTGTAAAAGATCAGTAGCTCTTCGTCAATCCGTTTTAGTCGGGCACCACCCCTCATCAGATTACACAGACATATTACTTCGTGACACTAGGTAGCCTCATAAGCGTATATGCGTGTTACAATAGTTGTTCCATTTGATCCATATGATAAACAATGGGTGAACCCTTAAAAGAGCTTTTCGGCAACAAAGTTTAGCGGAGTATTATCTGATGGTTGACCACGTTGGGCGAGAAGAATTTTTCAAGCAATACAACTCTTCAGTGCACAATTGCTCTGCATTCTGTATCAACCCTCATGCATCATACTGTGAAGCGTGATTGCGCCGTTCGACGATTCACTGATTGGTGTTTCCGAATTTGCAGCAGAGACAGCTGTTTTGCTGTCAACTTCGCTCGCTGGCGGAATACCACTCACCTGATTAATAATCCCTGAGTACACGTGTATGAGCACCCTGATGAAGGGATCGGTGAAACCTTACCAACATTACCTGTAAATATCATTTCCGTTGTGTAGGTTCTCGAATCTTGTAACCTGACGGAAACTTCCTTTTACCAGAGGGTCGCCGTTATCGATAATACAGTCCTTTCAGTAATGATCATACTGTCATCAAACTATCCCGTGAATGTCATTGTAACATATCTTTTGACTGGTTCTGGGCAATAGTTTATTTTTGATTTGTTCGGGGCGTGGTTAAGCTTGTGCCATTATTTTGCTGAAACCCGGTTTCATGTACGTAATTGATAAAAAAAATCCAAACCGAGCGTTTGTTTGTACTTCCGTGAAGGATCCAACACCGGGCGAGTATGTATACGCGTAATGTGTTCACGATGCCATTCCGAAAAGTACAGAGGAACAATAAATTACCTCATAATTGAGTCTGATCATAATTATTCCGCGTAGAACAATGCGATTCGCGGGGAAAAATTTAAAAAACACTTCCGCTTGTCATTGTATAAGTCATAAATTACCCTTTGATTTTATGTCACACCGCCCCCCTCGTGTATTCCTGATACGGATTTGTGCAACCTTGATCCAAATACAATAAATATGGCCCATGCTTTGACGGCTCCCACTCCAATTCACTCGAACACAACAGCAAGACATCCAAATGCAGCTTAGTGGATCAATTAACGCATGGCAAGGCCTGAGCAAGATGGCTGGTTTCATCTTGGCTTGTTCCCTATTCATCCCGGTCCAAGAGGTTTCTGCACACGGTGCAATCGGTTTCCCTGTTGCTAGACAATACGGCTGCCGCAAAGGAGGAGGTTATTACTGGCCTGAAGACGGATCTGGTATCCCTACAGAAGGCTGCAGAAACGCCTATCTCGCTGCCAAGAGCTACTACCCTTTTGATCAGTGGAACGAAGTATCAGCAAATCCAAGCAATCCATCCAACTTTGAAACAGTTAAAAAGGCGGTGCCAGACGGGCTTCTGTGCGCCGGTGGTGATAAGAAGAAGCGAGGTCTCGATGTTCCTCAGGCAGAAGGATGGAACAAGACTGTCATTACTCCCAAGAATGGTCGTTTCCAGCTGCGCTGGGACAACACTCGATCTCACAATCCTGCAGTGATGAAGGTTTACATCTCGAAGCCATCCTACAATCCCTCAAAGGCTTTACGCTGGGATGATTTGGAGCTGATCTACGATGAAAAGGCGCCACCACCGGTTCCTGCTAACGGCAAAGGTCTCTTATCTGGAGTCTCGTCCTTGTATTACCTCGATGTCAAACTTCCCGCTGGTCGTACCGGTGATGCTGTCATCTATAGCTACTGGCAACGTGAGGATGCTGGTAATGAAGGTTTCTTCAACTGTGCCGATGTGACGATCCGTGGCGGAAACGGCTCAGGCGATGATGGTGATAACAACAAAGACAAGGACCAAGAGAAGGAGAAAGAAAAAGAAAAAGAAAAAGAAAAGGAGAAGGAGAAGGAGAAGGAAAAAGAAGAAAAGGAAAAAGAAAAGGAAGAGGAAAAGGAAGAGGAAAAAGAGAAGGAGAAGGAAAAGGAAAAGGAAAAGGAAAAAGAGAAGGAAAAGGAAAAGGAAAAGGAAAAGGAAAAGGAAAAAGAGAAAAACCCTGGCAATAAGGATGACGAGAATCCCGATACCGAGGACGGTAATAAGGATGACGGAAAGGGCGATGACAAAGATGGCAACGACGGTAATAAGGACGGTGACGAAGGTGATGACAAGGATGGCAACGAAGATGAAAAGAACCCTGGTGACAACGATGACAAAAACAATTCTCAGCTGGTCGAGACAAAGCGTTTCATGCCTTGGGGTGTCAATCCAAAGGTCGGTAACAAGATTCGATTCCGTGTATCTGCTGTTGGAACCTATGGACCATCCACTGTTGACGTTACCGTACCTGTTACCGATCGCAATGTTAAGAAGCTTGGCTGGGCCAAGGATCTCGCTAACATTTTGAACCGCAAATACTCTGACAAGGTGAAGATTGGTGTTCGCGCTGGAGAAAATGTTCGTTTCAACCGCAATGACCTTTATGTGAACAAGATCTGGCTTCAGAAAGGCCAATACAGCTACACCAACCTCCTCTAGGGTTAGAAGTTCAATAGACATTGATTCAAGGGAATGCAAATGATTGCAGAGTAATATCAACGGCGTTGTCGGGCTGGCCCATTTCCCACACATTCATTTTGCATGTCTCCTTACTAGAAAATAAGTTCATCCAATAAATTAAATTTCAATCAAAATAAGCATTGGTCTCATTAGAGTGTTTGGTATCAGTGATTAAAGTACAACATTTTCTGCGTGATCCAAATTGATACATCTTCACTAGTGTTACTTAACGGACCAAAAAGAAAGCAACAGAAAAAAAGATCCTGTCATTCTAGCTAAGGAATTGCAATAAGTCTTAACAACTTTCGTAGCTGGCCTAGAGAGCATCAGTTAATTAGCAAAAAGTTTGAAATAATCCCCAGTAACCTATTCTCCTTGATCAGTCAAGATTAGAATTCTAACGATCCTGTGCTCTTGCGTCTTGGTTTACCTAATACATATAGAGGTAAGTGCGTCTGACGTAAATAAGCGTGATGTGCCCTTATTTTCTTTTATTGGTTTGGGCGTGGTACCTTCTTTTTTTATGTGAAAACGGTTTTGAAGGTTTATACAAAGGCATTGCGTGACTTGATTATATATCGTAATTGTTGCTTAATAATGTATGTTTTCATGCTGTTCATTGAACCTGTCTTTTAGTGCATTGCAGAGGGCATGTCACTTCAAGCCGTTTGGCGAGGTTCTGTCGTGTAAGTTGAGAGAGACCGTATGTGACAACATTTGCTGAACTGATGGTGAACAGAGGACTGTGTTACAGCCAAAACAGCTCAGGGCAGAGGACATACAGGTTAGATAATGGAATTAAGGACACAAAACATTCTGTGTGTATAAATTGACATCCTTACCGAGGATACCTTCTTGAAAAAACAGAGCCAAATAGAATATTATTCATGCGTGCCGTTAGCTCCGGATTACTATTATGGATGAAATCTTCCCTTGCCCCGAGACATTTTTATGCCTTCCGATAAGCAACAGAGAAACCAGCTTTAATGCAAAACAGTGTTCAATGGAACATTTTCATTGTTTCGAGACATTTTTTATGCTATCTGATAGGATACTAATAAATCGTCACCGAAGTATCTTAATACAAAAACGATTATCTCCCTTCCATGGAATATCTTCCTTATATCGAGACATTCCTATTCTTTCCCCCCAAAAATACCGAGAACGCCGGTGCAGTGGAAGAAGCCTGTGTTAGTTGTATATTGCCGGGCTGAACGTATTAGGCTACCTCTTTTAATACCGTTTGGAATCGTACGGTCTCTATGAATATAAGTTGCATAGGGAACTTTGCCCTGCTCGTTTACTGTAATGGTTCCTCGCACAACGTCGAATAAAGGAAACGACTCGCTTGCTTAGTTTGGCGCAACTTATAGGTTCTTAGCCATATATTCCTTTTTACTGAGGACGCTGACGAGTCGTATACTAAAGATCTACCGTCGTATTTGGTAGCAATTACATATACAGTGATCCCTCGATAATTTCACCCTCGATTGTTTTCAACCCTCAGTATTTTCAACCTTTTCGGAAAAACTGGAGAAGCATCTGCACCTTAAATCATTCCATACAATTCCAACTCTCAGTAGTTTCAACCAGATGCCTGTACTTTGGCGGTTGAAATTATTGGGGGACCACTATACTGATCTGGGACCACCAGATGACGCCAGCAGCAAAGTGCCAGCAGTTGTGTATTCGTGGACTGATGCCATTACAAACGTATATTTAAAGGAATTTCACCGATTATTATATTAACCTTAGGTATGTAGTGCTATAGCCAAAGCAAAGGCGACGAAGGCAAAATGATGGTAGTTTTGGGTCAAGTGTTCACCGATGCGCAAAAAGCAAAGACAAATAGAAATGGAACCATAAAAGCTGCGAACATTCTTATGGATCTACGCGAAAAACAATCAAGCTCTTACTCGAATCTATCGTTCTCGCCCCAATCTGATGTCTTCACATCGACTCGTTGACTATGGATATCAAAACTGCCGAAAATGGTCGAGATCAAGCCGACAAACAAAAAACCTGTATCTATCTTGCAGCCTCACAATCATCCAAAGTCCTCGCAATCCCATTCAAGGAAAAGCAATAGAGCGGACAGCTGCGGCGCAGATTACCATTCGCATTTTGGATAGATTATTTGACAGTAGCGACGACATTATAGACTTGCCATGGAGAGTGCTGATTTATGTTGTATTCTACATACAGAATGACTAAATCATATAACGACATCTACGGATAAATCTCACTGATGAGAAATCGGATAAACAATGATTGAGGTGAAGTACAAATCACATCAGGGTCCAATACCCGATTGTACCTGAAACCATTTTAACATCGGTCACTGCTTCGGACAAGAAGTTCACGAGACTGGGGATCGAAAATGGGATGGTATCGCTTTGACGATGCAGAAGCATCGAATGACAACTGTGCTGACCGAGTTCTCAGGAGGGCCTATGTCAAACAACTCCCGCCAAAAAAGCGGACAGAGATATTAGCAAACTTCTGCCTTGTATGAACACAATAAACGAAAGCAGAGCATTACAGGCAAACCTGTGTTGTGTGGGGTTCACAGGTAAACTTGAAAGACATTTATGAAATATGCATGCCATTGATTTGATGACCAGACCGACAACTACATTTCGAATCGCTGGTGGCTTTACGTCGTAAGCTCCACTTGAAAAAGCTGCACGTGTCGTTGCTGTGTCCTTCCAAGCCGACACAGCTGAAAAGGCGTTGGAACATGTGGAAGAGGTGATGTAATGGAAGCAAAGTGTATTAGACCTTGTCAATAGGCTGACTTACCGTTTCTCCCCACTGCTTATATTGAGAACATTTCGTGAAATATGTAAAGAAGACTAGAGAGAGTGTGGATTTCGGTTTGTTTGGTTGGTATTTGACAGACAGGATACCCTTTGAGACTCTTCCTTTATTTGGATGTAAATTAAAGATAGTTACATACGTTTACGCGTCTGTCCTTATTATTGTTCTATTCCTTCGGAGATTGTAATATTGAACCCTGGTCAGTAGATCCGTGTTCCTGAGATGGTCTTGACTTGGATATAATACCGATCTTTAGACGTAGATCTATGTCCTCATATGAGACCTATACGACACGAACAGTTGGACCACAGACTTCAGCCCTTTTGTTCACAACAATCCACGCACAACGATACTTTCTTGGTACCTACTCTATTCAGACGATAGTACGGGACATTAGAACGTGCCTATATCCAGCATGCCGCTCGTCGCCTCCGATGAGCAGCATGCGTAGAGGTTATATCATGCCGTAAGATACAAGCAAGTTCACGGCGATGCAACCCACACTCATGTAGTTATCTGAACAAGATACATGGGTAAGTGGTTATTCACTAATAACGACTCGCGTCCATGCTGCGTTAATCCAACGATCGCGTTGATATGCAGCCGAATCCACAGAAAATTGTTAACAACCTACTTTCCGAATTAAAACGTCGCACTTGAGATATTGCTATCTTTTCCGCTATTTCTTGCCCCAACTGAACTATGCCAGAGTTGAAAACGGGTTCATTTTTGACTATCCACAACCATTCGCTGTCATTACAGCATCCGTGGGTACCACGCACTTGCCTGTCTTTGTCGGAGCCCAGTTTCCTTTTGTCGTTTCACATCTTGATAGTGAAGGGCTGAAATACTGTAAGAAACAGATTTTCACTACGCGCGGTTAATTTCTCCGTAATTTTTCTAAAGAACACCGGCTATCCTTATTCTTGAAGACGATGTACTGGAATTGAAGATCATGATCAAGTTCCTTGCTACGTGATCGAAGCAGAAAGGATCGCTGCTTCTTTGATTGCAAAGAACTACCATTCTTCAAGGGATTTGACCGTTAGGCTCTATGTCGTCACGACTTCGCTGGGGCGTTCTCTCTCAGCAACAAATACCGTCACGAGCGAAAAACAGTGCTTTCACAACTGGCCTTGCAGTATCATTAGCAGGTTGATCTGAATTGAACACTGAAGGCTCCTGCATTTCGGTAGCTGTCTGGCATATTTGGAAATAGGGTCTGGCGGACTTCTTCTTCAGTAGTAGTTGTTACCCGATCCTTGATCAGATTTGAAAGGAAATAATTTCCTACTGGAGAACAGTTACTAATAACGTAATGACTTCAGCTCATGTGGATCGTTATTTAGGTAAAGTATAACAAGATTTGCTTAAGGAAATTTTGTTACTTTCTGATTTTTCATGTCAGCAACTTTTTAGTCTGTTCGAATTAGCCTGTACAAGGATAACACTTATCTAATGGTATGATCCATGTTCATTGAGTGAACACCTTCATAATGGGAACCGTTGGGATGATATTATTTTCATGAGTGCCATTCCATCATGTTTTCCTCTCAAACCTGGAGGAAGTTTTATTTACCGAAAAGTCACGATTGTCAACAGCTATCATGGTCGTATTACTTAAGCTGCTGTGTTGGGGTAACCGCCACACGTCTTCCGAAAATTTCAGTGACTTCATCAGTCGCGATTCGTGAGCTGTTGTACCTGGTGCACCGTGTTAATTTATTGCAAATCAATTACTTTGTTTCTGATGACCCTCATGCTGCATTATGTAATTGGCAAAAACCTGGTCGGAGTACCGTTCTGTGTTCATGAGGTTTCAAAACTGAGAAGGGAATATGACTGCGATGCCGTTGGAAAAGTATAGAAGAACAGCGAGAAAACCTATAACTGAGACTGAGCATAATTATCCAATGCAGAATGATACATTGTGCGGGACAACGTGCGCAAATACTTCCGCCTGCCATTGTATAGATCATAAATTACCCTTTGATTTTATGTCGCACTCTTCCTCGTGCATTCCTGATATGGATTTGTGCAACTTGAATCAAATACAATAAATATGGCCCAAGCTTTGACGATTTCCACTCCAATTCACTCAAACACAACAGCAAGACACCAAAATGCATCTTAGTGGACCAATTAATGCATGGCATGGCCTTACCAAGATGGCTGGTTTCATCTTGGCTTGTTCCCTATTCATCCCAGTCCAAGAAGTTTCTGCGCACGGTGCAATTGGTTTCCCTGTTGCTAGACAGTACGGTTGCCGGATAGGAGGAGGTTTTTACTGGCCTGATGATGGATCCGGTATTCCCAACAAGGGCTGCAGAAACGCGTTCCTTGATGCCAAGAGCTACTATCCCTTTGTTCAGTGGAATGAAGTATCGGCAAATCCAAGCAATCCATCCAACTTTGAAACAGTTAAAAAGGCGGTTCCAGATGGGCTCCTATGTGCCGGTGGCGATACTAGGAAACGAGGACTCGATATACCACAAGATGAAGGATGGAACAAAACCGTTATTACTCCCAAGAATGGTCGTTTCCAGCTGCGCTGGGACAACACTCGATCTCACAATCCTGCAGTGATGAAGGTCTACATCTCAAAGCCATCCTACAACCCATCAAAGGCTCTACATTGGGACGATTTGGAATTGATCTACGATGAACAGGCACCGCAGCCGGTCCCTGCCGACGGCAAAGGCCTGTTGTCTGGTGTTACATCGCTGTATTATCTTGACGTCAAACTCCCTGCTGGTCGTACTGGTGACGCTATTATCTATAGCTATTGGCAACGTCAGGATTCTGGTAATGAAGGCTTCTTCAACTGTGCCGACGTGACGATCCGTGGTGGAAATGGCTCAGATGATAACAATGACAAAAACAAAGACAAAGATCAAGGAAAGGAAAAGGAAAAGGAAAAGGAAAAGGAGGAGAAAGAGAAGGAAAAGAACCCTGGCAACAAGGATGACGAGAATCCTGACAGTAAGGATGGTAACAAGGACGACGAAAACGGCAATGACAAAGGCGGCAATGATGGCAATAAGGACGGCGACGAAGGTGATATCAATGATGGAAATGAAGATGAAAAGGACCCTGGTGACAACGATGACAAGAACGACTCTCAGTTGGTAGAGACAAAGCGTTTCATGCCTTGGGGTGTCAATCCAAAGGCCGGTGACAAGGTTCGATTCCGTGTATCTGCTTCTGGAAATTCTGGATCACCCGTTGTTGACGTTACTGTACCTGTGACCGATCGCAACGCTAAGAAGTTTGGCTGGGCCAAGGATCTCGCTAACATCTTAAACCGCAAATACTCCGATAAAGTGAAAATTGGTGTGCGCGCTGGGCAAAACATCCGTCTCAACCGCAACGATATCTACGTGAATAAGATCTGGCTCCAAAAGGGGCAATACAGCTACACCAACGTACTCCAGGGTTAGAATTGGGTGGATATTGATTCAAGAGAACATAGGCATTTCTGGAATAGTATCAAGGGCCTTGTCGGGCTGGCCCGTTTGCCCAAGGACCTACACTTTCAGGCTCTCATTAGACATAAGTTAATTCAATAAACTACATTTTACCCTAAAATAAACACTGGCTTCCGTCTGAGATTGTAATAGCGATGATGAGCGCTCGACCTGTATAATTGAAACAGGTATTCTACTGTCTTAACAATCGTATACGTTGAGCCAAGTAGGAATTGCTTCCCACGCTCTTAGAAAACCCCTAAAAGCAGTGACAAACACTTCTCTGTTTTTCATCTATTTCCTTATCTTTTAGAAAAAGAAGAAAAAAAGGGAATGCTGTACCGAGCGGGTACTCAATATAGCAATGTAATGATATATCATAATTCTGCAGCAAGACGTTGGCACAGGACTAGGAGTAAAATTCCCAGTAACTATAGATTGGCTAAGTTTTCCCTTCTTTCCCAGAAGTATCTGATGAATTAAAAAATAAGGAATAAGGCAGGCCGTTTTGGGGCCTATTCCTAAAACGACACGAGGTGCTATCGATGGACATGCATGATTACTGGTACTGCTTCTATCAACTTTTCAAACAATGTCGGCGCGCTTTTGGACCTAGCTCTCGAAGCAGCACCGTTCTCAGCAATTTCGAGAACCAAATATACATTTCTGATCCCTCATTGCGAACTCAACGCTTCTGTCTTCAGTGTCCATCTGATGTTCTTAACAAGGCTTTCATAATCATCCTCGCTTCCGATACAAGTTTAGCAGGAAGCATTTCTCAACTTATCCCATGAAGCAACACTTCTCAGCCATCCTTCGTAACAAATGTACACGCTTATTTGACGCATAAAGACATTGACAGTCCTTAAATTTCCCAACCGGAAAACCAGAGGCCTTAAGAATATCAACCAGAACTCTGAACGAGATCCTTACAAACACACTATCAGGCACTTCTGACGCTGCCTAAACGCAGAAAGGTCGCGTTAACTCCTTTTGGCCAAAAAGTGACGAACCCTTACGATAAATTTCGTGGAGCCTCACGTTTGCACTGTAACATTACATTTGCTGAATGTATGCACTGTCGGAATCTGATTCCGATGTGGCACCAGGACTATAGACAATTTCTTAATAAATGATTCGAAGACTCCGCCAAGTGATTTTTCCTGACATTTGACTCTGAATTCTGCGAATGATGAAGGTGTTGTCCATAGTATTCTTGCAATTATATGAGTCTCTTCATTTCAGCCTTTTTTCTACCCTTCCAGTCAAGTAGGCTCCTTAAGCCTATGTACAAGTGATATCCATGCGTTGATCTACAAAAATTAAACTTTATTCAGAGCTTATTAGACATGTTATACCGATGGGACCCGTCAAAAATAGTCGCGATACTTTATGCTATTTCTGATAATAATTGTAAGATATGAATCATAATTGATTATCCTATACTAATGAGTAATGCATAGACCCACCGCGACAGACATGTACGTGATTAATCAAATGCTTATTGATGGCCGTACACATTAAACCAGATAAAACCTCTATCATAACTATACGAGTGCTTTTGACATTTGTCTCCGTTTCATTAACTGTCAATATGTTCCGCGGTTACAAAGGAGTGTTGTTCCACTAATATGCTTCATAAATGTAAACAATGGAGATCTTGAGTGACACACTTTCCAACCCTGTGATGTGCCTTTTTTATTTTGTAAGACAGCTCATACATGATAATGTCTACTACAATCTGGAGGAGGGTTTTCCTCATTTTGTCAACAGACTTTCAGATCATGGTAAATTGTAATTACATGCACAGATATGATGTATTAAGTTGATATGGTTGATGAGACTTTGTCATTTCTCAAGAGCCGACACCGTGTGTGTCTTGTACTTAGATTTAAGAGTTATAACACTTGTTTAAGTGGCATGTACGATCTAAATCAGCTACTAGAGAGCTATGAATCTGCATTTATCTTCATTAGCAGGCATGCGCTTTTTTAATAGATTTGCATCGTAATCGTGCTATTTACTGAAAACAACCAACTAAGCACATTTTGTCTTTCCCAAGGTTATTATTCACTAAGAATCCGGTCGGATAAATGTTCAGATATTCATACTGCTTCGATGACCACAACATGTACAATAACGCGGTCTTGGCATCCATTGTGCATCCATGACTTTCCTCCTGATTCACTACCCGTCACAGAAAATCACACAGAGTAACGAGTGCATTAATTATTCCATGACAAGGGATCACCGAAGGACGGTGATTCATTTTGGCTAATAACCGTCCGTTGACCGGGTTCCTGATATTTTTTCCCGTGGTACGAGGGGAACTCGTAAGCAATTCCCGTGTCTAGACAACCGTTTCTGTAGCATCGTCGACGACTTAATCTGATTTGTATCACATAGTCCTGCCAGGGTTCTTACGAAGAAACCCGAACCCACGCGCGTCGTAACAGCTTCTAACAACAAGACGCAATATAATTCCAATAGAGTACCTTGATTGATTACAGACTCGAGCAATAGAGAATTTCCGTCTGATTAGCCCGGGGTGTAAATCGCTTCTCCAGGATACTGCTTGTTACACTCCGTATCTCTAGGTGTCAGAGCGTTTTCTCGAGATAGTGTTAGTTCCCCTAGCAGGTTCTGTGTGTGCCAGTCAGTTGCGGTCCTGCAAGTCAAATCTGCAAGTGGTGTAACGCTCAGCTGATTTAATGATCCCTGTACCCATGTGCATGAACCCATGAAGCGATCAGTAGAACCCTTATCGTCGATTGTGGACGCTATTTTTTACGTTATAAGATCTCGAATGCTGAAACTATTGGGCTTACTGATACATAATGAGATGCCGCCGTCAATGAAGATAAATGTTGGATGTGAATTATACGCTGTGTAGCTGTACAATGTATAAAATTGGAAGGCATCGCCTACAAAGAATTTAGCAATCTAACCATTCATGATCTGTTGATCCGTTGTACATGTTGCACGGCGCTAATTTGTTACAAATCACTTATCATGATTCCTGCTGACCCTGGGGCTCTATTATGTAATTGACGAACATCAGTCGGAGTGTATCTCTGTGTATGAATGATCCAAAAAATGAAACGCATAGCCACGACATGGATCGGAAAGCATAGAGTCTCAATTAAGTTATAACTTGTTGGTTGTGGTCACTAACTGCGTGTAGAACAATTGCAATTCGCATGGATGTCGAAAATCATTATTTGCTCGCCACACCGTAGGTCATAATTAAATCCTGTTATTATATGTCACACTATTCCTCGTGGATTCCAAGTATGGTCTTGTGCAACCTTGAATCAAATACAATAAATATGGCCCAAGCTTTGACGATTTCCACTCCAATTCACTCAAACACAGTAGCAAAACATCAAAATGCATCTTAGCGGATCAATTAACGTGTGGCAAGGACTAAGCAAGATGGCTGGTTTCATCTTGGCTTGCTCTATGTTCATCCCGGTGCAAGAAGTTTCTGCGCATGGCGCACTTGGCTTTCCTCTTGCTAGACAGTACGGTTGCCGAATAGGAGGAGGATATTACTGGCCTGAAGATGGGTCCCGTATTCCCAACAAGGGCTGCAGAAACGCTTATCTTGATGCCAAGAGCTACTATCCTTTTGATCAGTGGGACGAAGTGACAGCAAATCCGAGCAATCCATCCGACTTTGCGTCAGTGAAGAAGGCTGTTCCAGATGGTCTACTATGCGCCGGTGGTGACAAAAACAAGAGAGGTCTCGATATACCCCAAGACCAAGGTTGGAACAAGACGATCATCGTTCCGAAGAACGATCATTTCGAGCTGCGGTGGGAGAACACACGATCACACAATCCCGCGCAAATGAAAATTTACATCACCAAGACCTCTTACGACCCATCGAAAAAGCTAAGCTGGGACGACCTGGAACTTATCTACGATGAACCTGCACCACGACCAGTTCCTGCTAATGGTACAGGTCTTATTCATGATGTTACATCGATGTACTTCCTCGATGTCAAACTCCCCGCCGGCCGCACTGGTGATGCCATTATTTATGGCTACTGGCAGCGCGATGACTATGGTCACGAAGGCTTCTTCAACTGTGCCGATGTGACGATCCGTAGCGGAACCGATTCAAATAACGCCGTCAAAGACAACGATAAAAATCAAGAAAAGAAGAAGGAAAAGGAAGCGATCCCAAATGACGAGGTTGACGAGAAGGACGACAAAAAAGATGACAAGAAGGATAACAAAGACGGCGACAGGGAAGAAGATAATAACCCCGGTGATGACGGCGAGAAGAATGACTCTCAGCTGGTCGAGACAAAGCGTTTCATGCCCTGGGGCGTTAAGCCAAAGGTTGGTGACAAGGTTCAATTCCGTGTAGCTGCTTCTGGGACTTCTGAACCATCCATTCTCGATGTCACCGTTCCTGTTACCGCTCACAATGTTGAGGGACTTGGCTGGGCTAAAGATTTGGCTAATTTGCTGAACCGCAAATATTCTGGAAAGGTCAAGGTTGGTGTACGCGCTGGACAGGGCATTCGCTTCAATCGCAACGACCTCTACACGAACAAGGTGTGGCTCAAGAAAGGCCAGTACAGCTACGTCAGCCTCGTTCAGGGTTAGTTCCCAACCGGATGTTCCGTTAAAGGAACACAACCTACCGCAAGATGATTTTGGGTTTTCTCCGGCTGGCTCCATTTCCCAAAATTGGTCTTGTCAGTTTTTTCTAGCGAGAAATAAGTTATTCAATAAATTAAGATTCACCCAGAATTGAACAATAGTCATAACATACGAAGCTTATCTATAGTAGCGATACCAATCTGCAGGGATGTAGCATTTTGTAGCTCGTCGTTTGATCTTGATACGCGCAGCAAATATTGGCTCAAAAAAGCAAAATATACTTCAACAGCAGACGGAGATCGTATCACGCAATACTGTTTTCCCATCTCGTTACTTATAAAGGCATAAAATCGATCCGGCGTAACCGACAAGGAAGCGTCGTTGGTGCAAGGCGGATATATCAATATAGCGGTGTTTCCAAACCCGTTACGGTTGTGGCCAATACACTGTCTAGTTATGTGGCCACTTGAAATATCACCCATCGATAAATCGATTGCTAAATCATTGTGCTTACACGACTACACATGTATGTACACAACGTGTCTACGGCGAATCTAAACTCCATCACTGCCGGTAAGACGCATTGAGTGAACTTGCCTTAATATGCCAAGATTTGGAGACTATCGGTAAACTGCTGTAATTCATAAGAAAACTTTCCTACTGAGTATATTTTGCATTGGTTTCTAACATCGTCTATGTTTATCAACGTGCATACACAATGGGCTAATTGAGCCCCGCTTTTATGTAGCGACCATACGGCGTCGGAACACAGATAAAGCTGGAGAATAGGAAGAAAACATCGCTAAAATAAAGTAGGCTTTAGAATGCTATTTTTCCTGAACGCATTTTTACGCTGCTCTGTATCTATTTTGCATTCACAAAGACAGCTACACTGCTCCTGGAAGAGTATGTGGATTAAAACAGACCTGGGGTTAGCAAGTAGTCATGTCAATAGCATTTACCTAAGCAGTGTAAACATCCACGCGTTTTTGATACGCGGATCAATATGGTGGCGACTGTGGTTCGGTTCGGCCGAAAATCAGTGGTCGCTCACCAGAGAGGATACATGACATAGAAATAGCATGTATATTTTGCGATGCATTATGATCCCTTTGCCAAGTAGTCCCGCAACTTCTACAGGTCAGAATGCTATGCAAATGTTGATCTGCACCGATCGCAACGCCTTCCAATTTTTGCGCGCCACACTTTGAACATACTTGGGATGTACAATATTCATCAACGTGTATGATCACCGAATATCCCTCGCCTTCCGCTTGTTTGATCAGCCTCTTATCAACGGTTTGCCAACCCGGCAAGTTTTGCCCCATATGAGTTACGTCCAAAGTTTGCGTTACCAAAACAAATCAAGGGAACCTTAGAGTCGTCGTTGTCAATAGACTCCTTTTTCCATTTGTTATTGAATGCAATAAAAGATAAATATCGATATACTTTGAACAAAGAAATAGGTACTCACTTTTGCCTAACCGGTCGTTCCATTGGGGGCACGTTGGAGTCGGTCAGGCGGTTTTCGACGTCGTTTGCGCCTTGTTCCGTCCAGCCTCACACTTTGCTGGCAGCTTTCATGGGATAAACATGAACGGATTTCTTGAGCGCCACTATAGCTTCTGTATTTGACACCACCATCAGTTAGCACATTGTCCAGCTCCGCATTCATACGCTGGCGTCCGCGACAACTGCTAAATTTCATTTGTTGAAAATCTTTGTGGTAAAACTGGATCAACGTAGGAAAAACTTCAAGGGACCTGCCAGCATATTCCCAGATTTCTTCTAGTGTCGACACCTTTGCTGTAGGCACACTTGACTCTACCGCACCAATACCGGTATCATCTGTCTTTCGTTTTGTTTTTGCAACGTTTTATCAAATCCGGCATGCACGTAATATTCGGCGGAAGATATATGGCGTATTTTTGTGAGAGCCGCTCTGCTCATCATTGGGTTCGTCAGACGAAAGATCAGGAAGCTCTAGTGCTCCAACTGCGTCAACACGGGTATGGGCGTCCAAGTTGCTCCCATCGTTGCCAACAAAGATCTCTGACACGCCGAGGTCCACGTTCCAATCCCTAAAGTATTCCAACTCTTATGGCTGGAAATCCTCAAAATCGAGGACTGGCAATGCTTCATGATCGGAGATCTTCTTGTTGAACAAGGTCGATACCGTATACCCATCCGTGTCGATGCTATTATTGAAAAACGGCCCTATATTCCTATATTTGGCCAGGCCAAATTTAAGGTCAACTTTTTATCGTGTATAAGTGCTTCGTTATTACTTGTGTGAACCTTGATGGACTGCGGATAAATCAAAGACGTTAGTGAAAATAGGCAGCGGGGTTAATGATCGGTTGGAGCGTCCCGTCTCGGAATATAATGGCTGAGATCGGCTGCTCGAAGTAGCTTGCCAATGTTTGCTAGTCAATACGTATGTGCTTTTTAGTGAACTGAGGCTTTGGGACCAGAGAAAAAAGGCATTCGGTCTTGGCTACGTGGTGCAATTCTGGGCGGAATGCAAATGGTAACAGCTCGTTGTTTCCTATACGATCCTCGAGATAGACGCCAGAAACCTTGATTTGAACCTGTGCCTCGTTCACTGCATCATGAAGTTGCCGCACGGACTTCTGGGAAAGGTTTGTGATGACCAGCGTGTCAAATGGATGTTGTTGATTTACAAGCCTACATAACAAATGGGAGAATAATTGCTTGCGACGACAACCCGTAGTATGGTGTTCAGGTAACGTATTGAGGACGTTTCTCGCCCGGCCAATGGGTGCTTCAACTTGCGCATCACTGGCCAAAATTACCTGCTGTTGGTTGAGTTCCTAGAATTGCTGCTGTATCTGAAAGGCGAAGTGGACAAAGAATTGGGGATATCGGGACAGAGGCGTAGTCTGCGTGTCGTCGAGCACGACTAGCATCAGCAATGGCTTGGTGATAGGCATTCATGGAGATCATCAGCGCTTCGGTTGATGCATTGATGGAGAAATTTTCTGATAGTACAGTCGCTGTTGCTTCTTGATCGACTTCTGTCGAAGCGGAACCCACAAGCGATCGTAGCTGGGTCATTATTTGGAGATAATCATGGAGGATTCCATGCGCCAGGGAGAAATCAAAGCCGTCTGTATTCAATAAGTTCAAGGCACCAATGATGGCATTCAACACATGTAAAACAGAGTAAATAAGAGCCATAACGGTACGAATATGGTGAAATTGGAAAGAAGCTTCAGGATAACCGCTTAAGTTCAAGATAACTTGGCTGCTTCAACAATTGCCGACCCCGCTGGTACCAAGGCTCGCAAAGATCTGATCTTGCAGCTTTCAAGACAGCCGCGAGCGATGAAACCGAGGTGTGCGCTTCAATGACAATAAATATGGTTTCGAAATCAGTCGTTGTCTCATCCACTAGTCGTTCAACAGCGTCATTGACATCATCCGCCATGCTTTCATCGATGGGAATGCTATCCGGCCATACCGGAGGGAATAGTACATCATCAGCACAAGTCATAGATAAATCCAGCCATTCTATATTTATCATTTTTTTTTCGAAGGTCCTACGCATCCATTAATATGAATATAACATGTGCTACAAGGTAGCCACTTACAGGAACCAGTTGCCGTAACCGCAATTGTAACGACGATGTAGCCCACCCGTCAAAATTCTCGACAATACTGTTCGTCATGGAAGTGCTATATGTTTCCGCTGTTGAAAAAAGCATATGGATGTACCGTTGTTCGCCATGAATGGGTTGGACACAACATGTTGGGAACTCGACAAGGAACTCTCGAAAGCTCGTTGTCAGTGAACCTCTTAGTTGGTCCGTGATAACGACAGTGCTTGTTATCTGCTGCCCGTGATGAGCTGAAGAACCGAGTAAAAGGAATCTTTACTGAAAGCCACGGCGGGTAACGGTTGCTGATTGTTCAGTTGCCAATATACACAGAAATTGACAAACAAATGGCTCCTAGTTACGACCTCCCTGTTGTAGTCAACCACGTCGTCAATCACGCTTATTAGAGTATCTTTCTCAGAAGATGATAGACATAAACTTGTCTAAACCGGCTTTCCTGACACTTTTTCGAACTGCCTACTTCCTGGCGAAGTTGCGCGATATTCCTTAGCTTCTGGTACGGGCAAAGACGAGAGGAGCTCCTGCTATGTATTTTGGCGGTATCAAAGCTGTTGTTTCTCAAGCACGTCGCACACTGCGGACGAGGTTTCTGTACATCATCTTTCCGTCGAAGGGGAACGGGCAGTACTCTTTTGCAACTTTTCGTCAGGACTTTGCTTTTGCGCTCGTCTTCCAGCCGGCTGTTGACGTTGCTGCCTATCCGATGGGCCAGGTTGACCATCGCTTTGATTGTCAAGCTCTTGTTAACATTCTTCTAACAAATCAATACTCGTGATTCGTGTGAATGTACTGCTCCTCTGCACTTACTCTCTTCTGCCGCTAACTGCTTTTTTTAGCCTTTTTTGTATAGCATTATATCTCGGTGAGACATGCCGTCGTAACTGGTCAATCGTGGCAAATCCATAAGCTTTTGATAATGAGAGCTCTGACAGGCAGGAGATGGAAAGAGCGGGAAGGCGGAGGGAAAAATCCTTGACAAAAGAGTTGTCTTTTCTTCCAGTCAGAAACCAGTCGTCCAGAAAAGAAGAGTCTCTTTTCAATCTATCAGAAACCGATCACTCAGAAAGACATATTCTTGTTTCATCAGATACCGTGAAATTCGAGTAAGCTTCAAAAGAATGAAAAGCATGTATAACAAAAATAAGACCCTGAAAAGAATCTTCAACAGATATTATTAAGACAGATTCCAGGGAGTGTCTATATCATAGTTTTGTGAAGTGTCATGACAATAAGAAATAGGAGATTTTCAGCGAGAAGGACTAATGGCTGAAGTGTAAAAACACTTACTTAGTTGCGTCGTTTTCCCGTCTTTTGCTGTACAGTGCAACACATTTGGTCATTGTACTTTATGCCAAGTATTATTTTGAACCTGTTTGTGAGCAGCAAAAATCTAGCTCGTAGGTTTGAGTCCCTGAGATTATTTGTAATTGCGGGTCTATGTCTTCCTATGTGATCTATAATATAAAGGCCAAAGCAAGACATACAAGTGATTAGCTAACCACCAAAATAAAAGAATAAACCTATTATCTGGTGTCTTTTGCATCTTCAAAGGTTCACATTTACTCTTCTACTTGTTTTTTCATGCTTTGTTGAAAGTTAGGTTTTTTGGACTGAGTTTATTAATCCGGATACTTTTTCGGAGGCAATTGCGACACAGGGGAAGGAAAAGGCACGAATATTATTTTAAAGAAATGGAATAATTTGTTCACATGACCTGGTGCTTCCTACGGTGCATTAAGTCACAGAAAAAGATGACGTAAGTTTTTCCAATTCAAATACAATTTCCACTTACCTGCCCGAAGAGCACACCGAATGCCTGACAAGAGGCTTGTTGGCAGTTTCTTACTGCCTAGCCCCGATATGGGGCGGTTGTTGTTGTTGTTGAGGTCGTTGTAAGGAGAGGGGTCTTGATTCCAGCTGGTGTCCATTTTCCATGTAGGCAACCAAGATCCTTCTCATATTTCTTCCCGCATTCACGTCGCGGTTCCAGAACTATAGGAGTAATCAGATAATGGAATAATAGTTCGAACAACACTTACCAACGGTCTGGGACCTTGATCATCCACAGCTTGTCCCAACTGATGGTGGTGGCACATCTTAATCGGATACACGCTGCTGCGATTATCTGTAATGGCTGCATTAAAGACCCGGTTAGAATAACAAGTATGCAAACTAATATTCACTTGCCTAGCGGTTGAAGTTCTGGGCATTGTGATGTCGGATGCATCGTTCGTTTGTTCTCATCAAGACAGTAGCGTTTGGCTCTCCCAGCCCCGACAAACCGAACCACCTTCGTCCTGTTGATGGAGAAATTAACTTTCAATAGTCACAGCTGTATGATACATACTCGTGCTGACATCGTGCAGTTGGTGCTCGAAACTGTTCCGTGTCATGGTCGCAGTTTGAACACACCTTGCTAGTTTTGTATTCATCGACCAGAACAACGAGAGCGTGTCTTGCCAGAACTCGTCGGAATGTCTAGTATTGGAATCTATGAGACCTTGTCTACAAAGCTTGCACGCACTAACTTTCACTGGAACTGGACCTTGGCCCCGCATTGAAGGTCGCAAATCCGCGTCACCGTCGCAATGATTGCTGGTTGTTCTGGGCGAGGATGATGTCGGCGGGCCTTGCGACGGCGATGCTTCCGCGATGAGGGGGTCGACCTGTAGTGTGGTCGTACGTCTGGCTTTTTTTTATTAGATAAGTTAGCATAGTACGAGGGCATGACGAACTTACGTCTCGGGGTGTCCAGTTGGCGATGCGGTCTGCCAGCACGTCGAGTGTGCTTTGCCTGGCAGAGTAGAGAAGGAACCGGTTTTCCCGATGTCGGTAGCTTTTGTTGAAGTTATGGAGTATATTAAAGTCTTATCAGAATTGATTTCATGCTTTTTTCTTTTTACGTGTTATGGATGATGCTCAAGGCGGCAATATATCCCTTAAACCCTTGTACGCTCATAACGGTGGGAGGATTGTTTGTCAACAAGTCGTAATGTGGCTGTATTTGGGCCGTGGTTCTAGACTTCAGTTCATTCTGTTTGGACCATGTAAACATCGAACGCAATCTACCAATGCTGGGATTAGTTCGGCAGAGTCAAATGTTTGTCACTTACTGGTATTCTTTGTTGCTGATGGTAGCAGAATGAGTGCTGCGGAGCTCAGGCGTGTCCATAGCTTCGTTTGTATCTACAGCTGTGAACAGCGATCGGATCCCTGTCAATATATTAGACATGGCAATGAAATAGTTAGTTGACTTATACCTGGATCCACGCCAACAATTCTTGACTGAGCTAATCGGTCTTGATCTAGCCCATGAGGCTCTTTGTTCAGATGATATATGCCTCCTTGCCAGGTGCTCAGGTCCATCTCTCGCGGAAGCAGCCGAAAATCTCGTTTGGAAGATGGATATCGTTCTAATCAAACATAGTAAGTAGTAGTAAACTTTCCATTGGCGTACCCGAGCGACGGCGGTCGAACTGCACAGAGACCGATACCCCATCAGTTTGCAAGTAATACGCAAACTCCAACTGTAGTTCCGGTTGATGATCTTTAAAAACAAATCAATTAGATGATAGACTTAAAGCGGATGATGGCTTACGGTCAGGATCAAATCGTCGACGTTTCGCTTGGCATTTATCGATGTTGAAAATTTCTTCCCAAAGTGCCTCTTTCCACTCACTGTCGCGACAACGAAGCTCAAATTGTTGTAGAGGCAGGTATCTCACTCGT
>JNDT01001804.1:0-15213 GCA_000697055.1 Saksenaea vasiformis B4078 | reverse complement strand
CCTTATGTACAAGCGATGAAAGTAAAGCGACTATCATTGGAACGTGGTATTGATTCAAGCCAGTTTCAATGCTTCTTTGGTGGAAGCGCCGGACATATGTTTGAAGTGGTTCTCCCCTTTTTTGGCGCATGTGGATAACGGTCTCCATACCGTGAAGTTTCTGCTCAGGCGTGTCAAACTTATCCACAATTTTGGTGCGCATTTCGAGCCATCTGATCGAGGGCGAATTTCTCATTTCATTGTCAAACCAGATCGTTTGAGCATCATCAAAAGACTTAGGGAGAAGACGTTTCCAATGTTCTTCCACAGGCAAGTTACAAGCGTGCAGCTCTTTTTCGAATGCTCTCAAAAACATTTCAGCAGAGATGTGCACAATTTTACCATTATGCCAGCGTGGTGTTCCCACAATTTGAAGTACAGGAAGATCGCGAGGGATATAGCAGCCCTCCAAAGGAGAAGGTCCATCCACTGATCGGGTCCTGTTATTGATGGCCGCTTGCTTGGCAGCCAATTCCTCCCAAGTAAAAAACTCGGGACAGTTCGGGTGGCTGACCTTACAAACTTGGCGGTAAGCTTCCACTTCCGCCTTGGCCTCTTGTAGGGCATTGAGAGCCCTGGTTCTTTCCCCAGACCCAGCACGATTTAGGACAAAGTCCTGATACTCATTCTCACAAGCAGAGGCTTGCGATTGCAATGCACGGTACACAGCCAAAGCTTTACCTTCGGGGCTTACTACACCAGACGAGGTAATGGAACTGGTAGCGGAGAGTTGTTCCTGAGGCTGCGATTGGATCGAAAGACTGCTCAAGTTGAGCTCCGTTCCATTTTCACCCATGGTGATGTCGGGTTGCTGATTGATGTTATCATTCATAGCAGACATTGTTGTTAAGTTGTTGTTGTTGTTGTTGTTTTTAAACGAAAATATAAAGGTTTGTTTTTTGATTTTTTTTGTGATCGAGTGTGTTGTAGTATTCACTGTAAAAAAATGTTGTGTCGTGACTGGAACTGATAAGTACAGTGAGACTGAAGGGTGTCGTTTATTTTGGTAGAAAAGTAGACCAGGAACTAATTACTAGCTATGGCTGTATTTATATGATCAGAGATCATGTCTATTATATTGACACAGCGATAGATTATATCTCAGACACGACAAACGTACCTGAATCTTCTATCTCTGCTCAAAAGCGTCATGCCGAATTTGATGTACTTGAAGATGCTAGCGTAAGTAAACATCTTATATCATAGAACATGCGTAAAACTTAATAATTAACATCGTTAATGCATTAGAATGAGAGCATCGAATTTTTGGTTAGCTCTACCTTACCTGTGTCGCGGTCGTTGTCCCTTATGTCAACTTCACAAGGTTCCTCTGCCAGCATTGATACATTGAATGATGATGCTGATGTCGCTGCCACTGCTGTAACACGTACCAACTGCAAGAAGGCCAGAAAAAGTTGGGTATATGAAAACCAATGGGCCAAGATCCAGACCGATGAGGAAACAGGTGTCAAGTACATTCATTGCCAGTATCCATTCCCTGGAGGACTACTTTGTAACCTCAAGTACAAGAGAGTCGGCTCTACAACAAGCAATATTATGCATCACTTGAAAATGGCGCATGGTATCAATGAGAAGACAGTAAAGGCGAGCCTCCATACTGGGCAAAAAGGGACGATTGACACATTCGTTACTCATTCATCAGTTCTCAATACACCATTTATGGAGGAAACGTTCCATAAAGTATTGCTTGGTTACGTGGTGTCATCTGCCTTGCTGTTTACTACTGTTGAGAATTCGCACCTCCAGAAGCTCGTCCATCTTGCCCAAGTGGCACTGAGTGATCAACAGCTGTTACTTCCAAGTGCAAGAACTATTCGCTGAGACCTTGAAGCAGCCTACAAATTGTACTACGAGCAGATCAGTCTTCTTCTTCAGCAGCAACCATTCCTCTCATATACACTTGATGCCTGGACCAGTGAGTGGCGAGATGCATACTTGGGCATCACTGCACATTGGATCGACGATAACTGGAAGCAGAAGTCTGTAACCATTGGATTCAAGCCACTTTCCAGTCCTCATAGCGCAGAAAACATGGCGTCTACTTTTGTTGGTCTCCTCAGGGCTATGGGTCTTGATAAAACGCGCTTTTTTTATCACCATGGATAATGCCAGCAGTATGCTTACCATGTCCCATATCATTGAGATGGAGGTTTCGCCTGCCATGTTCAATGCTGATTGTAACCACATCTCCTGCATTGCTCATGTAATGAACCTCTCTGTCCAGACAATCATTGTGAATGGCCTAAATGCTGCAGCTCCTGAAAACGAATTACAAGAATTGAATGAGAATGAAGATACCACTGACACTGCAGAAAGAGACCATCCTGGTAAGTATCTTGTTTTTGTTTCAATCGTTCCAGTCAGTTGTACTTATCTTTTTTATCAAAAGGTACAATTCTGCATCGTTTTCATAAAGGCGTAAACAAGATCCGTTCGTCTCCCTCGCGTCTTGATCACTACAGGGAATGTTGCAGGGCCATCAGCAATGCAAGCTCCACCTTGGAGGTTGGTGAAAGCGGTACTTCACTGAAGATGCTTCTTCTTGACATCCGAACCTGGTGGAACTCTACTTATGTGATGATTGAACAAGGGCTAGAGATGTCCAGGGCATACAACATGGCGTGCAGTGGAATATCAGGATTGGAAGCGTACACCTTGAATGAACAGGAGTGGAACGTCCTTCAAGAAGTTAACACCGTCCTGCAACCTTTTTTTGAGCTTACATGAATACTTTGCGCAGAGACATACCCATCTTTGTCAAATACGATACTTGGATACAACATGTTGATCGACCACCTGGAAGATTACCATCACAGTGCAGGTAGAGTAAGTTAACTGAGTGCAAACAAGGAAAAGGCTAATCACTGAATTTATAGGAATTCCCTGTCCTGTCCAATGCAACAGAACTGGCACAGCAGAAGTTACAGAAATACTACTCCAAGACAGGAAAGGCGGTATATGCAATAACGATGACACTGGACCCCCGTGCCAAATTCCAGTGGTGGAAAGACCAGGGTTGGGAGGAACATTACGTGGCAGAATCAGTACAACAAGTAACTGAGACTTGGAACGCTGATTTTTGCTGCACGCGTCACACTCAGGCCGCGCGTACTCCAGGCTTCAGTCTGTTCCAACACAGGCAGTGGCAGGACGAGTTGACAGAATACATTGCCGAACTGATTGTGGACGAGACGATTAGCATTCTTGAATACTGGGCCAACTGCAGTCGTCAGTGGCCCCAATTGGCGGAAATGGCTCGCAGGTATTTGGCGATTCCCACCTCATCTGCACTTTCAGAATGTTGCTTTTCGCATACAAAGTTCTTTGTGCCATTTTCGCGTAACTGTTTGAAACCTGAAACAGTTAAGTATAGTGTGTTAGTAGATGCTTGGTCCAAACTTTTGGATATATAGAATAAAAGTGTTTACTGTCTCAATTGGACCTTTCTCTTGGATTACGTTTCTGAATTAGTTCTTTTTTTTTTTTTTTACTGCTCCAATAGTTTAATGGACACTTAGTTAATTACAGCATTTGCAAACGATGTACGTTTCTTTACTCAACCTCACGCTTAACTGACGCCTCATTAATTACAACATTAGTGAAGGACATATCTTTTCTCTTTTCTTCTCTTTTTACTTAATTGACATCGTGTTAATTGCAACATTAACGAATGACATGCAAATAATAAAAATGGCACTACTCGAATAATCGAATGAATTCGAATATTCATTTTATTTGACGAACGAATATGAATATTCGCTTTTACTTGACGAACGAATATGAATATACATTTCTATTTAACGAACGAATATGAATATTCATTCTTACTTGACGAATGAATATGAATATTTATTTCTATATGACGAACGAATACAAATATCTATATATTCATTCGTATTCGTTCGTGCCAACCCCTAATTGCTGATAACTCGACTGCAACATCTACTATGCAAGACATAGAGCTCGAATTAGCAAATTTCGCTATTGATGCAGAGTTGTCAAAGTCTCTTTATTCCAGGTGCACACGAATCAATCCTATTGAGAGATTTATACCATATTAATTTATAGACTAATCAGCATTGTGCAAAAAGTAGCTGACAATGTCTATCGCTCAGAGCAGCCTGTCAGTATCAATACAAAGACAATGGATCTTCTGTATCAGTGGATTGAACAGGACTTTGACCAGGAATTGAAAATGGTAATCATACTGAGATGAACTTTATTAGAAGAGTCAGGCAGTGATGAGCTAACATCATAACTACAGCATAGCCATTTATGATGTACAAAATAGCTCTCGATGATGTTGAAGACTTCCCAACTGATCAAAAGCAGCAATTTCTGGAGGATGTTGGTGAAATCCAGTTTGTCTATCAGGATATTCAGCGCTTGTCAGAGCATCTTTTTGGACACATATCGTTTTGAAATAATACTATCCTCAATGCAGTGATAGTCACCAGAGGTGGAGAGTGGATATACACTGATTTATACAGTGATCAATGGTGGGAAGAACTTCAGGTACATTGTGCATTACTGAATGGAAGAAGGACTCATTGGGATATGAACAGCAGCGCCAAATATCACCAGGCGATGTCCTCTTGCCTCTAATGTTGTCGTCTGACCAGAGAGTCATGTCAGGTCATGGAAGACATAACGCATGGCCTCTCTATTTAAAATTAGGTAAAATGAAATTTTCTGTTCAATGATCATGCTTTATTTATGGACTTCATGGTAAGGGAACATGCCGATGACATTGAGAAACAGCAAAAAAGCCCACTCTAGTCATGTTTTGGCCTTCTTTCTGATAGTTGAATCTTCTCATGATGGCAAATCACCATGGTTCTGGTTGGCAAAGCAAGCAATATTCCATCATTGTCTCTCCTTGGTGTTAAGACCGTTTGCACATAATTCCCCCAACAAGTGAGTTGACTATTTTGTCTGTATCAGATATAGTCCTTCATTATCTGAAGGGGCTGCATCCATAGTGCTCTTACTTACCATAGACTGTGCATTTCGAAATTCTCACCTTTTCATATACACTAGATCCTTCCTTTTCCGAGGACCTCATAATAGAATATATCGCTGCGTACCAGTTTTGGCGTGCTATACAGCTGATTTACCTGAGCAGTGAGTGCTTGTCTACTATGCGGAAGTGTTGTCCTAGTAGCTAAATAACTAACGTGCTAGACGATTGCTGACTCTAGTGAAGCATGGAAACGCAGCAAAGGAGTTGTCCATGATGTTTTGAATTCACGGAAAACTTTGCAGGTCTATCAAGTCTACAGATTCATCAATGAACAACAGAAATTATGAGAAACATGTACAGCCATGCGCATATACTGATCAACGAGGGTCAAAAGAACCAAGCAGAGATCATGTGTAAAGCATATTCATTTAACCTAGTGAAGGTAGTAAGTCAACTTACAATAATCCAGTCGATTCAGCTTACTACACAATTAGAATGCTTTCTGGGACCTAGCGACGTTCGACATTTATAGCAGTTTGCTTGTTGATGATCTTCATCAACTCGGTGGAGTTTACAAGCATCTGCTTAGTTGCATTGAATGGATGATCAAACAACGCCATAAATCAAACAAAGGAATGGACGAAGTCAACAGATGGTAATAGGTGCTACTGACAATATATTATAACGACTTCATAGGGCTGCAGAATTGCCACCATATAGAAATCATCATCAATTTCAGAATGGTTTCTTTCTAAGTAATCTGACAAACCTGACTTACAGCGAGATGAAAGATCATATGGCGGTTGGGCTATAGTGGTGTCCAAATATACAACTAATCAGCGCTTGGTGCATTAGGTTGTTCTAGCATGTACACATGACCTTATCGAGGCCCAAGCTTGCATTTGTATCTGTCATTTTATTGATTTCTTTTATCATGCTACTAGTAATGAGCATACTGATCGAACGCTTCAAGAGATGGAACAATCACTGAAGCTGTACCACAGGTATAGCATTATATTTCAGAAATACTTCCATGTAAGATACATCAAATCAAGGAACAGTGATATTTTCCCAGTTACTTATCGATCTACTTCAGAGTAACATGGCATTCTCAAAAAACCATATGCTATCCAAATATGCTAAGGACATAAGGTCCAGAGGAGTCACAAATGCTTACAGTACACAGCAAACCGAACATCAACACCGAATGGATGCAAAACAACCAGCTAGATGCACAAATCGTCAATATGGCAACCAATCCATCGTTCAAGTAGGTGTTTCCATCTGTGATTTTAGGCTAACTTATTGTAGATGGTGCAATATATCGAACGACGTGATGCTCTGCATGATATGACAGCTTGTACCCCTCTTCCTCTTCAACTTGCCTCAGAAGCATTCATTCTTCCAAGGAAGTATGTCTTAAAGTCTCAAACTGACACTCCACAAACTGTTGACAGGCTAACTTCATTGGATCCATCGTTTTCGTGCATTAAGACACTGATTCGTTCCTATATCAATACTGATATTGAGGGTCATTCTGCAAGAAGAAGCTTGGTTAATATGCCATCGTTAGATACAGAAGTGGTTTGTACGAGTATGATTATTATATTGAACTCCTAAAGACTATGCTGCTTGCTAACAGATAGTGGTATATTGATCATTGGCTATAGAAGATTGTGATGACGATGGAGCTCCTATTCAAGATAAAGTACATGCTCGTGAACTTTTTTATGGATGGCGGAGATATGATTATGCAGCATTTGGAAATGATGACAATAATCCATACTATGGACAAGTCCTCTGCTTTTTCACTGCCCAATACAAAGGCGAAATGCTTGAACTATGTGTAGCACAGAGATTTCTCATAATCGAAAATACTTACCCCACCAGGATGCGCATCCTCCAACCAGTGCTGCAATATAATTACCATGGTCTCTTCATCGTCAATGTGCAGCAGATTCAACGATCAGTGTACATAGTTCCTGACTTCAGCTCTGGAACTGTGAATGCTGACCTTTATTGGTATTATTTTTTGAACCATGATATTGACAGGTATGCATGGTCAATGGTAGATTCATGGCTTCCAGAGATAGAAGAAAATGCCTTTTCAGACTCTATAGAGAGCATCTCCATTGAGGATGGCGCTGAATCGGGGAATTTGGATAATGACCAATAGTTTTCAGATTGTGCAATGAGTTAGTCTCTAGTAGTAATATGATAATGCAACTATAAACCATAAATTTCGCTTTATAACTGAAGAGGAAGTTATAACTAGTCCTATCTGTGCCTTCGGATGTCTTCATCTCAAATAGGTAGAAAGGAAAGCCTTCAGGAAGCAACTGCTACATTTCAGTCTCGCATCTGAAGGTATTTTTGATAACCTAGTAATCTAGCTGTTTCCAAAATATAATACTCCTTTTACAACTGTTCAGTTAGACTTGCTATAAATAATTGATCTATGAGTAGATATTTGACCCCCTCATAAGTCAAAAAGATCTCGAAGGAATGAAAATGTCTGGAAGGCCTATATCAGTGAAATCTTTTTTCCAATGCAATTGGTGGAAAGATATGCTGACTTTGTGTCATTACAGGAACAAGACGTAACCAAGTATGCAGTGACTCTATTGCATGGAAGAGCAGACGTATGGTGGCGACGCTTAGAACAAAAAAATATCAAACTGAAGATATGGGCTGATTTCAAGTACTCTTTGATGGAAGAATTTCACCCAGTTCACACCCTCAGAGCGGCATGCGACTGCCTGGCTGAACTACGCCAAATTGGCACAGTTGAGGAGTATGTTGACGCCTTCCAGGACATCCAGTTGGAGCTTCCAAACATGAATGAGGAAGAAGCATTGGACCATTTCAAGTGAGGTTTGCAGTTGAAAGTACACATCCATGTTATCACCAGAGAACCTACCAATTTGGATGCTGCCATTCATACTGCCCTCACATATGATAGTAGCTGCAAGGTTGGTCATTTTTCCCCACCTGGTTTACTGGAACAATGCCAAAACATGCCCAGCCATATGCCCAGTTATGCGCTCCAGGACAATGTTATCCCAATGGACTTGGATGCAGTCTACCATTGATGCGAACAAGCCAAGCCTAAGAACTGGTCAGATATCAAGTGCCACTGGTGCAGAATGTGAGGCCACAAGTACCATTTCTGCTGAGATCGCATTGCCGCCATCTGAAAGTTGGAGGAAGAACACCAATACACCAAGACAAGGGTCCCTGCCAGTACAATCAGATCAGGAGGTCGATTGTACATGATGAATGAAAAATCCTCCCTGGAGGTGAGTACCAGAAATGAGAATGAGCATATTGTAGATGCCCAAATTAATAAAGAGTATTTTACCTCGTATATGACTGGCACTTGTGAAGACAATGAACATGATGAAGAACAATTAGTATGGGACCAGGACTTCTTGGAACACCTGAATATGGCCATCAACATGGATTTACCATTGTATCCCATCTTGATCAGAGGGAAACAGTTCCATGCACTGATCGATAGTGGTGCTGGAGCCAACTACGTGTCACCTGCAGCATCTATGGCAGCTAACTTCACCATCAACATTCCTGCGTGACAAGTGGAAACTGCTGGTGGTCACCATACTGATATCAATCGAAAAGCAAACCTTGACATCTCCCTTGCTGGATACAAGGACACCATTGATGCGTACATCTTTCTCACAAAATTTGACTTAATTTTGGGATGAGCCTGGTTGCAACAAACACGTCCTGCACCCAACTGGGAAAATGATAGCTGGCACCTGCACAAACATGGCCGCATGTATGTGCTACATCCCAATATTTCGCTCACAGATGAACACGCTATCAATTCCCTGATCTCCACCAAACAAGCTGAGAAACTGGTCTCCAAACAGCACGCCGAATGTTTCTTAGTGCATCTCAAGGAGGAATCGTCTACACATTTGCTCCCAGGAGAGTGGGGCGATCTTGTCGAGGAATTCCGAGATCTCTTTCAAGATGCACCTGAAGGACTTCCCCCAGATTGGGGTATCCATCATGTGATTGACACTGGAGATGCTAGACCAATAAACTGCCCGCCATTCAAGATGAGCCCTGCCGAATTGGATGAACTCAAGAAACAGTTAGCTGAACTATTGGCAATGGGACGTATCCATCCCAGTTCATTACCATGGGGTGCTCTGGTATTATTTGTAAAAAAGAAAGATGGATCAATGCAGATGTGTATCAATTACCAGGCTTTGAATAAGGTGACAATTTGCAACAATCACCCTTTACCCTGAATCAATGAATGCCTGGAGTGTCTCCATAGTGCATCCCATTTCACAAGTTTGGATCTGAAGAGTGGATACCATCAAGTACGCATTCATCTGACAGACATCCTGAAAATGGCATTCAACACTCGTTATGGTCAATACAAATTTTTGGTACTGCCTTTTGGTCTGACCAACATGCCACCCACGTTTCAGAGTTTAATGAATCAAGTCCTGGGAGATTGTATCAACAATTTTGCACTGGTTTATCTAGACGACATCCTCATCTTTAGCAAAATGGAGAAGGAATACAAGGAACACGTCCATCACGTACTAAACCAATTATAAGAGGCATCTTTGGTGGTGAATCTGAAAAAATGTGATTTCAACAAATGAGAATTGATCTTCATGGGTTTCCGCGTCTCTGCAAATGGGATATTGCCAGCTCCAGAAAAAGTAAAGGCTATCCAAGAATGGCCTGCACCTACAAATGTTCAAGAAGTATGCCAATTTGTTGGCCTGGCCCAGCATTACTGCCAATTTATCCCAGGTTTCGCAGGGATAGCTGCTCTCCTTATGGACCTTACTCGTGGAACTGGTCACAAGAAACGCCCAATTGTATGGACAAAGGAGTGCCAAGAAAGCTTGGACTGCTTGAAACAAAAAATGACAAGTGCGCCAGTCTTGCAAGCTCCAGACATGACAAAACCATTTCAGATAGAGACAGACGCATCTGATTTCAGTGTTGGTGCTGTGCTGCTGCAAGAAGACAATACAGGTAACTGGCGCCCACTTGCTTTTGAGTCCAAGAAATTGTCACAAGCTGAAAGGACATACCCAGTGCAAGAATGAGAACTGCTAGGAATCCTGCATGTACTATGAACTTGGCATTGTTTGATTGACAGAAAATAATTCATGGTATACACAGATCATCTATCACTGAAGTACTTCCATCAACAGACCAAGCCAATGCCACGCCTAATCTGATGGATTTCAGAACTCGAACTCTACAATCCTGACATTCAATATAAACTGGGCAAAGACAATGGTGTGCCTGACCTCCTGTCCTGCCGAGATGGTCCTGACTGCCACACAGAAGAAGAATCCCTGGAACCACAATACCTATATGCTGCCTTATTGGCACATGAGTCAGATTGGCCCAAACTTTACATGCATCCAGATGACGAGTGGCCAGCTAGTATGAAACAGCGACTAGAATCACAATGACAGCATTTCAATGTACAAGATGGAATACTATTTCAAAAAGTCAAAAACAGAGACAAGACTCAGGAAATCTGATATACATTATTTGCCAAATGAGCTGACTTAGTCACCAAATTTCACCAAGGTTTTGGACATGCTGGTGAATCCACTGTATATGACCTGATGCAAAAAAGGTGGTGGTGGCTGGAAATGAAGAAAGACATCAACGAATGGTTAGCAAAATGCCCCGAGTGCCAATTAGCATCGCGTGCCAACTGCAAGATACATCACGCCCCTATGCAACCTCTGGAGATTCCACCTGCATTTTCAAGATGGCATTTGGATTTCATTGGCGAACTCCTGACCACTAAACATGGAAACTGATGGATTCTCATTGCAGTTGATTATATGACTAATTGGCCTATTGCGCGTGCAGTCCCAGACACCATGGGTGAAGCTATTGCAAAATTTCTTTATGAAGAAATTGTAATCCGATTCGGCTGCCCAGATGAAATCCTGACAGATTGAGGTGCAAACTTCATGTTGAAAGTATTGGCCCACTACACGCAGTGAATCAAGCTCTACCATGCTTTTACCTCGGCCTTTCACCCTCATACCAATGGAAAATGCAAAAGGTTAAATGGTATTCTGAAGCAAATGCTGCACAAATACGTCAATGGCGCCATACACTCTTGGGATGAATATTTAGATGCAGCCATTTGGGCTTGCCGAATCCACCAACATCACACCACTTGAGTCAGTCCTTTTTTCCTCACCTATGGTCGTGAACCTCAATTACCTGGTGACTCCATCTGCCCATTTATTACTGTTCCTGATACACCAGAACTGCAAGCTTTGGCTGATGTGACTTTTTCTACACTAAAACAACTATGGCAAGTTCAGACTGACGCCAAAAACTGCATGCGTGACAACAGCCAGAAAGACAAGGCACAATGGGATGCAGTATTGAAACTACAAGATTTCAATATAGGCGATCATGTCCTCCTCTGTAATGAACAGTGATATGGACTGGAATACACCTGGACTGGCCCATACGTTGTCATCGAATGCCATTTGTCCATGCACATTTACAAGCTTGAACTGTTAGATGGGACACTGTACACTTCCTGGGTCCACACTGATCGCCTAAAGCCTGCAAAATCTGACCAATTTGCTTCTACCTGGTATTATCCTCGCATAGCTCATGCCCAATGGCCCCAATGCCAAGAATCTTCGCTGACCTCACTCGCCTTATTACCTGCACCTTTTGTTCCTTTGTTGCTCAAGGACGATCAACGTTCTGAGGAGGGTAATGTATCCAAATTCAAGTATGGGTGACGTAAAGTAAGTGAGACTCAAAAAAGGATTGTTTTTATTAAAATGATCATTGTACTGTTTAAATAATTTATGGTACTTGCAGGTAGCAGCAGGACAAAGGAGTTTAGAGATATCTTTAGATGATTCTTTACTAGATCAGGATTATTATGTTTATCCTGGTTAATTGTATATTCTGTGTCCGCTGGTATCTCAGCAACAGATAGATAGGAATAAGACATGTCTAGAACCGCGTTCTAATAAAGTAATTACCTTCAGTACCTTTTTGTCTTACTCAAGCATAGTGTTCTAATTACTGTGTAGTAATGTAACTATGTTGGATACGACAGAGGGGATATTGTCATCCACCTCAACAACTTCAATTACTGTTCCTTCTTTGACAACTCCGATGGTAGCATCGCCACATTATTTTTAGAAATTACATCATAGACAAGTGGCGCATTCACATATCATCATCATTAGTTATAGTTATCTTCTCAGATTCTGATCTGACTAGAAGTAGTATAAATACTCCAATTGCCTCGAGCAAAATAAAAGAGATGGGATTATCGACTTGTATTTTACTATTTGTTCGTTTGACCTATCGTCTCTGGAAACTGTATCGAGAATAGGAATACAACTCAGATCCAAGAAAACAACAATACGACAAAATCATTAAAAATGAGAAAAGTGGAGAAGCGGAGTATCGATCTCCGTGCCTCTCGCATGCTAAGCGAGCGCTCTACCATTTGAGCTACATCCCCTCTGTAATTTATGACGAAGTTATGAGTACACGTATGGCCTCGGTTACTGAGTTTCATTGTTTGCTGTTGTATCATGTAGTTATAAAGATTGAAATAAAAGTATAAAAAATAAAAAATATAATAAAACTGAAATATAAAGAAGTTTATTCTAGAATTAGAATAAAAAATTAAAACTATACTAAATAGTAATATTTATATAATGCTAAATTATATCAGTAATGAAGTTATGAGTAAATGTATAGTTTTGATTAAAAAACAATTAAATTGCTTGAGTTTAACTGCTAATTGTTATATTATATAGTTATAAAAGTTGAAATAAAAGTATAAAAAATAAAGAATATAATAAAATTGAAGTATAAAAGAGTTTATTCTAGAATCAAAATAAGAGATTAAGACTATATTAGATAGTAATATTTATATAATGCTAAATTATATTAGTAATAGAATTTTTGAGTTAGTTCAGATATATTTAATTAAATATCTATTTATAATTATACTAAACTATTTGATATAGCTAGATATTAAATTACTCTCTTTCAGTTTTTTAAATTGTCATATCTGACATTGATCTTTTACTCATAACACTATTTATGCAGCTCAATGTCATTATGACATATAAGAAAATATGATCATGTCAGTCTTACAATGACTTTACAAAATTATCCTAAGACATGTCTATACTCAGAGTACCAATCAGAACATATTCATTCATGATCCAGTTACCAGGAAATTCGGGAACAATAAGATCTGCTCTTTCAATTCCGCTGTTCCTAATTCAACTGAGACAGTCTCAATGAACTACATTCTGAATTATCGCACAGCTCTTCTTTAATCTGATCTCTAAAAATACTCCTTTAGATTAGTTAATGGACAATAGTAATATCTAAGACATAAGCTAACAATCTACTCTGAAGTCAACAAGACATATAAATATCATCAACTCAGATAGAAAAGTTTTTCAAAAGATCAATTCTTTTTTTCTTTTTTCGAGAATAAATACTAGTCTCGCTGAATCTATTGATCCCTTTTTATTCTACATCAATGAGACATTACATTTTTTTCAGCAAATTCTGCTTTTACATTTTTACACAATGAAACCCTTTTACAAAAAACCTTACACCTTTATTTTTTATTTTTATCTTTCATATCTTATCCTTTTATTGTTTACAATGGATGTTACATCAATTATTGCTACTTTTCCCATTGATGAAACTCACCTGAGTGTCATCTCACAAGAAACATCTTCCACAGATCTCAACATAATAGATGCTCCAGTTTTAACAGCTTCAGAGAAGGCATCTCAGTGTATTACTGACCTCAAAAACCAGTTAATGGAGCTAACTGTACAAATGGCAGAAGCAATCCATAATAACGAAGTTATGAGAAAGCAAGAAATACGTAAAGCCATGAACAACTTATGTCAAGATATTGTGGATATGGAGGCTGTCCAGAAGGTGTACACTAAAACAAAAAATGAAACAACTACTAGGGGTCAATACGAACGAATACGAATCAAATATCTTTATATTCATATTTGTTCACCTGCAAAGAGAATATATTCGTATTCATTCGTTTTCAAAGAGAATATATTTATATTCATTTGTCTACAAAGAGAATATATTCGTATTTATTCAAATATTTTGTTGGATATTCGTATTCGTTCGTATGTTTGTTTAATCTTGTTAATGTAAAAACGCATTTGCAAATGAAATATTTCAGAAAGAGATTTACGAATGTAAATGTGAATGTGAAGGAGGATGTAGATGTGAAAAAATGAAAGAAAAAGAATGCAAAAAAGAAAACAAAAAGGAAAAGAGAACGAAAATGAAAAAGAGAATGAAAATGAAAAAGAAAACGAAAATGAAAAAGAAAACAAAATAATAGACAAAGCCAGGATTCAGTACATGTAAAGACATTTTATTGCAATGTTACAAACTAGAAAGATGCCGCGATCAAGAATCTACCAATACACTTTGCTGAAGTATTTCTGGTTTGAGTCCATTTCACTGAAAAGGAATAAAAAACTTTGCTCTTGAAAAGCACCGCTCTGATGGCGCTGAAGATGCAGGAATTGCTAAAAACCTGCGCACTATCTCAGCAAGCTGAGGCCATTGAACAGTACAACTGCACCAATAATCCAGAACTACAGTCACCTCTGGAGTCAGTGGCTCACTGGCATATTCAGCCAACTGATCCTGCCGCGGTCAGTGATTGAACAGGTGGAAACTGGAGGGTGGCTGCACAGTGGTAGTATGACGCTGTTACACTGGAAATTTCGGGTAGTTAAGTTCTTAGGTAGACTTCAGCGATATGACAGAAGTGGTGATAAGAAAATAAGAATGAATAAAAGTTCGGTTCAGATAAGAGTTCAGTTTCGTGGAATTTAGTTCGATGTTAGTGAGCACCAGGTGTAGATTTGAGTCGGACACCAAGACTTGGAGTATTTATCAATGAAGATAAATGAAAGAAAAGAAAAAGGAAAGAGGTTGTTGATAAAGACAAGATTGGAAGAGTTCCTGTTTGATAAGAGAATCTGATTCGTTAGTTAAATTGTTTGTATGATTACCTATGATCTCGTGTTGGATCTGTCAAATGTGGTATCAAATAGAGATAAAAAATGGTATTCTTCGATGATCAGCGGGTTGGATCAGAAGGAAAA